>JAJOOS010011895.1:0-35560 GCA_029582725.1 Solanum chiquidenum | reverse complement strand
CCTTTTTATAAAAGAAAAACGCTCCAGCCCTGCTACAGTAACTTTGCTCACTGGAAATTGCAAATCTGCTCCGACAGGTTTTACGAAAATGGTCATAACTCCCTCATCCTAACTCGGAATGAGGTGAAACCAAGTGCATTGGAAAGCTAACTCATAGAGATTTAATTTAATAGGTTACGGCCCTTCCAGTTCCTTGTGTGCTAAGAGATATGCCCCTTTAAAGTTGACCCTGAAAATCGCATTTTTTGCGATTTTCGAATTTTGATACGGTTGCTCTAAATTTCGGGTTAGACCCATTCCCCACTCAATTTGACCCCCTGAATAAGAATATGAAGTCGAATTTCCGAAATCATGCACGGGTTTTGAGACATATGGAAATTACCATTATAGGTGTTTCCGAAGCACATTTTCGGGCATTTTTAGGGTCGTTTCAATCACCATCAACTACATTCGAAGCTTACTTCCTTCAAACATAGACCAAAACACATTATTTCTAATACAATATAGCTCTAGACACACACACTTCTAAGTGAATTGCATCAAACTCAAGCAATCACATGACCTTTTCAATCCATTCCATTTTCCTAGTGCAATTTTTTTCATTTAGACTCAACAAACTAACTTATACGGATCAAAACATGACATAGATCGACCAACAGACATCACAACATACACCTTTTACAATCACCAAGGTATTAATTATCCAACAATATAACTAGTGCCCACACTTTAAAAGAAATCCTTTTTCACACACAATAGATATGCCTTTCAAGTTTTTAGGATTCATTCAACACTCACGCTCAGAAGTGACTTCAAGTACGGTTAGTGCACAATACCATAGGCTTGCCCTTATTTTCACTACTTAGACTGTCAAAACTAGTTGCTAGCATCACAATAGGACTTTATTAGCTTGTAACGTAGGATCAAGGTCAGGTATGGTACATTTGGGTACTTTTTAGTGACTTTTTTTCCCTCCTTGACATTACATTGGATTTTAACCTCTTTTCTCAACTTATTTTTGACGTCCTTTCGTTGTTTTTTCTTTCCCTTGACCTCTTTTAGCATAGATGTGACTTTTGACTTTATTGTTCTTATTTTCCACTTTCTTCTTTTTATTTCACTTTATTTTTCTTTATTTCTTTCAGCACTTTTGTCTTTTCATCTTTTTTTTGCTTCTTTTGCACATAGTCACATCTTTTTCTTTTTTGTTTCTCTATTCAACACAAAACTCTTTTCATACCCTTTTTCTTTCGGTTTCCTTTTTCACAGCCACTTACTATAGAAGGTTCGTGGAAGGATTTTCCTCTATTGCTTCACCTTTGACGGCATTGACTCAAGAGAAGGTGAAATTTATATTGTCAAAAACATGCGAGAAGATTTTCCAAGAATTAAGGGTAGGCTCACCTCATCTCTTATTTTAACATTACCAGAAGGATCAAATGGTTTTGTGGCTTATTATGATGCTTCAACAATTGTCCTTTGTTGTGTTTTGGTGAAACACAAGAAAGCCATTGCTTATGCTTCAAGGAAGTTGAAAGTGGATGAAAAACATTATTTGACTCATAGTTTAGAGTTAGCGGTGGTAGTGTTTGCTCTAAAGATACGGAGACACTACTTGTATGGTGTACATGTATACGTTTTCACAGACCGCAAGAATTTGAAGTATGTGTTCACTCAAAAGGATTTGAATCTTCGCCAAAGGAGGTGGTTTGAGTTGTTAAAGGATTATGACATTAATGTCCTATATTGTCCTAGGAAGGCTAATATGGTGGTAGATGTTCTTATTCAGTTATCAATGGGTAGTTTTGCTCATGTTGAATATGATAAAAAGGAATTGGTTTGTGATGTTCATAGATTGGCTCGATTTGGTGTTCACTTTGTTGATTCTGATGAGGGTGGTGTGGTTGTTCATAATGGTTCGGAATCGTTTTGTGTATTGTATGTGAAGGCTAAGCATTATTGATCCGATAATGGTTGAATTAAAGAAGTCAGTTTCTGAAAATCAATTTAGGCTTACTTCCAAGGGGAGATGTTGTCCTTCGATATCAAGGTCGATTATGTGTGTCGAATGTTTATGAGTTGAAAAATCAAATTCCGACAAAATCTCATAGTTTTTGGTATTCTATTCATAAGATATCCGCCAAGATTTACTGTGATTTGTGGGAAGTATATTGGTGGAATGGGATGAAGAAGGGTTTAGTGAAGTTTGTGGCTAAGTGTTCGAATTGTCAATAAGTGAACGTTGAGCATAAAAAATTGGATGGTTTGGCTCAAAATATTAGTATTCCTACATAGAAGGGGGGTGATTTTAATACGGAATTCATCATGGGTTTTCCCCGCCCTCATCGACAGTTTTATTCAATTTGATTATTGTAGACCAAATGATGAAATCGTCTTTATTTCTTTCCATTAAGACTTCATTCTCATCGGAATGTCATGCTTTATATTCGGAAAATGGTAAGTTGCATGAAGGGCCTTTGTCCGTTATCTACGATCGAGGTACTCAATTTACATCTTAGTTTTGGAAGTCATTTAAGAAAGGTCTTGGTACTCAAGTGAAACTTAGCATGACTTTTCATCCTCAAACCCGATGGACAAGTCTAGCGTACCATTCAAACCGTAAAAGATATGTTAATAGCTTGTGTAATTTATTTCAAGGGTAATTGGGATGATCATTTGCCTTTGATTGAATTTTCTTGTAATAACAACTATCATTCTATCATTGGGAGTGCACCATTTGAGGCTCTTTATCATAAGAGGTGTAGGTGTCCTATAAGTTAGTTTGTAGTTGGTGAGTTATCTTTATAAGGGTCTGAGTTACTGCACGAGGCAATGGAAATGGTTTGAATTATTCACGAAAGGTTAAAAATAGCTCAGAGTCAACAAAAGTCTTACTCAAATATTAGAATACGATAGATAGAATTTGATGTTAATGATTGTGGCTACTTGAATGTTTTACCCATGAAGGGTGTCATGAGATTCGGAAGGAAAAGGAAACTTAGTCCCCGTTATGTGGGCCCATGGAAAATTTTGAGGCGTATTGGCAACGTTGCATATGAACTTGAGTTACCTAATGATTTAGCATCAGAAAATCCAATATTCCATGTCTCTTTGTTGAAGAACTGTGTTGAAGATCTGAAGTCCATTGTACCTTTGAAAGGTTTGAGAGTTAAAGAATATTTTCCTATGAAGAGGTTCTGGTTAAGATTTTAGACCAGCAAGTTCAAAAGTTGAGAAATAAAGAAGTTGCTTCTCTGAAGATTCTTTGGAGGAATCAATTAGTTGAGAGTGCTACTTTGGAGGCTGAAGCTCATTCGATTTCCTTGTATCCTTATTTGTTTTTCATCCGCTCCTACTCTAGGTTGAGATATTAGTTCCTCATGGTTCATTTTTTAAAATTCATGAATTTTAGTTATTCTCATATTTCCATAGGCATGCATATTCATGAAATTATGATTTTGATGTTTTATGTGCATTTTGATGAGATTTGCATTCATGATGGGGTTGTTAGTTTCTCTCCTACTCTATTAATGCTAGCTTGAGTCTTATTCAAGGACGAATGTTCCTTGGAGGCTATTGTAACACTTCAGAAATTGGAAATTCAAGTTAAGGAAAAAGTGCAATTTATTTTTTGAAAACAATAAATTACGAGTCCATTCTACAGACCATAGGAAGTCCTACAAGCCATAGAAAGGCAATCGTAGAAAGTTGAGTTGATTTTTGGAAATTCAAGTTTCTGATGTTGGACCTTCGACATGAAAAGATGACCGAAGAAATATTGATGGGTCGTAGGACTGATCCGTAGTGTTGATTCAAAGTATCAATTTAAGACCTTAGTTCTACGAAGGGATTTGACGGGTTGTAGGGTATTCTATGGGTCATAGGAAGCACCGCTAGAAGTGGTCCAGACTTAGTGAAATTTTATGTTAAAAGTAGAGATATATGGATGGGGTCTATAGATCGTAGGTTGTTCGATAGTCTGTAGGAATGGGCTGTAGGAATAACCCCAAATGTTGGCCCCAGCCACTCAACATGTAGTGCACCAGTACAGACCATAGGAATTCCTATGAATCGTAAGAAGATATCGTAGGGCTGAACGATAGTTATTTTCAAGGTTATTTGGGTTTTTTTCCTATGCACCTAATTCCTATAATACGTCATTTTATCCTCCAAAAAGTGACCCTATAACTTATTGTTCTTAGAAATCTACTTATTCTCTTTCATTCCACCAAAATCCCCAAAATTCCTCTCAAGTTTTCTCGCCAACGCTCACAAGGGATTCTAGGGTTCTTCAAGTTTGAGTCTCCTTTCTCACAATTGTTTTGGGATTGAAGATCAAGGTATGCAGGGAATTCATAAATGGGTTTCATTCACCCATTGAGTCCTAGAGATATCTCAAATTCTCAAATTCAATTTCCTTAAATTGCTTAGGTTTTCATTCAATTTCTCATGAGTTTTATTTGTATGGATTCAATTGTTTGATTTTGATCATAACATGATTGTTTTGATATAATTTCATGATTTCCAATCAATTCCATATGACCCCATGCATGATACAAGATTTAGACTATGAACCCTGGAAGGATATGAATTTATGAAGTAATTATGAAGCTATGGTTAATGTTTTCATGAAAGGCATGCATGATTTATCAAAACAAATATCTTATGATCTTGTTTACTTAAATATTAGCATCACCTAAATTGTGGAAGCTTTTCTCACATTAAGGGATCATGGTTTGGTGAAAGATTTTCTCACACATACACAATTCAAGATTTAAAGAGTTATTTTATGATGTCTTAATCTTGGATTAGTAATTTAATTGTATTTTTTCATGGATGATGAGATGTTGATGTTTATGACTAATCCCATTCCGTTGGGATTGATTTAGCACCGGAAGAATATTGTGATGGGGTATTTCTCATTAGTAGAGGTTGAGTCTCTAGTAGCAATCTCCTTGTCCCTAAATATGTGTCTCTGTAGTTTTGTCTTAAGTGACATAGCTAGTGGATCCACCTAAGCTAGAAGTTAAGGTCCTTGCCTTGCCAAGTAAGGATATCTCTTTTCGGTGTGGGAGAAAGACATCAGATTCCACGTTATATCTCACGTGGTCTATGTCGCTTAATAATAAATATCCCACAAAATGATTTAAGTTACTCTCAAATGTTTTATGAAGCTTTCCTTATTATTTAAGATGCAGGACCATGTTCAAGTTTATTGATGTTTCTTGAAAGGCTTTTATGATGTTTAGCTTGGTCATGCATTTCATGTTCTTGATTATATGCCCATATTATCACGATTCATGTTTTATGAATATCCCTCATACTTATTATATTCCATGTACTAATGCATAGTCATGCCTACATTGTTTCACTAATGTAGGGATTTACGATTCCTCTCCCTCCACTCGTGGCTAGTAGGTGATCTTTTGGAGTTAGTAGAGTTGGTGAGTTCTCATATTTTGAGAAAAAAACATCTTTACTTTGGTTTCCTTTTGCTTTAGTTTTTGGATGTTATACACGGTGTACGGGTTACATCCCGACCATTTATTTGATGTACTATATTTCTTGTCAAGACTATGATTGATTTCTTATTTTCATTGATGATTGATTTCTTATTTTCATTTTCAAGCTCTTTTATTCCTATGAGATTCTTTAACTTTGTCTATTATATTGATTATATGTTTGTCAAATGGCTTGTGTAAGGTCTTTTTGGATCTGATACGCCTTGTCACATCTAGGGTGTTCTTTGGGTCTTGACTTTGGGTCTTGACACACATGTAGCACTTATAGTCCTTCATGTTTCAAGAATCACCAAATCTTCCCCATCCGTAATTTCATAACTTTGATTCCCACAATAATAATAATGAGATTGGTTATTGGATAAGTAAAACTCATTCAATTGCATCTTGTTGCTTTTGAAAAATCTCTTCTTTTCCTTTTGGTTTTTTGTTCATGTCCAATCAATGAAAGTCTTCGGCAAAATTAAAATTCTCTATTTTTATGAATACAAACAATTTACTTTGTCATCAAGCTTCAAGTTGAAAGTATATTTTGCTATTGCTTTTCATTTAATTTTTGGTGAAGGTTTAAGGGGAATCTGGTTCTTCTTTTAATTGTGTTCTAGTGTTATTTTAGTGTGATCTGAAGCAATTTCAAGGTTTGTTTTGATGTTGTTTAGGTGCAATTTCGGGGTTTGTTTTGATGTTGTTCTGGTGCAATTTGGGTGTTGTTTGGGTGCTTCTCTACTGCTGTTTTGGTGCAGTTTCAGTGCAGAAAATTTGGTGTTGTTGTTTTGGCATAATTTTGATAATGTTTTGAGGCTTTTCTGGTGCAATTTTAGTATTTGTTTTGTGTGGTTATGGTACTTCTCTGCTACTATTCTGGTGCAATTATAGTGTTGTTTTAGTGTGAATCTAGTGCACAGAAAATTTGGTGAAATTCTCATGTTGTTTTGGTGCACAAAAGACACCATTAAAAATTAAACAGATGTTTGACAGAATATCAAAATTGCACCAATTGTTAAAACATGGAGGACTATTAGTGCTCTATGATAAAAAAAATAAGAATTACTTTTACTCTTAAATCAAAGATATAGGACAATTTTGATCCTTTTCTCAATCTTTGACCATAAAATTTATTTGATCAATGTTTTTTTTTAGTTTATTCCATTCTAGTAGGCCGCAGTGAATAACTAGTAATTATGTCATCTCATTTTAGTTTCTTTAACAAGACTCTTGTGACATAACACTGTCAACATAGCTAGACATAACATATTATTTTCTGTAAACCATGTTGTATATAGGATAACTCATCCCTAGTAACATTCGTCTGTCTGAACATTGGAACAGTAACGCGAAAAATGCCACACTCCTCCACATTCATAACAGTTACCAGATCCTCTACACTAATATATAAACCCTTGAGCTTTCTTTTTCTATCACTTGTCTAATTTCAGTGTTTGAGAATCTAGCAAAACACTGAACTAAAAGCCCACTCTAATTGATTTTGCCAAAATTCATCTAGGAGAATTCACCGATAAGCTATGATTGAGGTGAATTGCTCGGCCAAAAACTCTATCAATTTGCTTAGTTCTTTAGTTACACCTAAATTTATCACATAGAATTCTTCATATGAACTTTCTCGTTTAAAAGCTTTAAAATGACAAAAAAGGAAGAATTTATTTATTTATCATCATATATCATCATATCATATTCATATATTAGTATAAGTGGGAAGCTCCTAATCTCATAGTTGGATTACTTTTTTGCCCTGGTCATACCCCTAAAATAGATTAAATATTAATATCTATTTAATTAATTCAATATGAAGTAATAGTTGTATTTAAATTCATGCATCAAACAAGATCTTAATGCAATCATATATTCACGTACTAAATATGGGTAATGTAGAATCTAATAACCTTCAATTTTCATCATATATATATATATATATATATATATATATATAATATCATACATCATATATTATACTAAAAGTGGGAAGCCACAAAGTTAAAAATTGAAACACCATTTTACCCCTACACCAAATTAAAATATAATAAAATATATACTTAATTAAATAAAAAATAATAATCATTAATTATAAAGTAAATTCCTCCTATTTAATATAATAATTTGTATATTTTAATGTTATCTTACTACTTAATTGAAATAATTTTTAATCTTCTTATACATGCAGTCGTTTTATCTTCTTTATAAATTTTATCTTATTCTATTTACTAATGGTAGCCTTTTCACTTTTCAGCTTATCTCCTTTTATTAATTATATATATTAAATTATTATTATTATTATAAATTTTACAAGTGAGGAGATATTAAGTCAAAACTTAAAAAAATCATAAGAAAGTATTACATTTATTCTGAAAGAAAATCAACTAATCCTTTTCCACTTCTATTAGTTAATTTAAATAACTTAATATTATAGTATTTGACCTTATGAAAACGTTTATCTTTTGGAATCCAAATCAAGTTCACTTAAGTAATTAGTATGTCATGACTCGGAAAAGTCAAAGAGTTATATTTGAAGTATGTAAATTAAATAGATACATGTACGTGTTTGATCTTCCAAATTAATTTATGGTTTTAATTAATATTTATCTTTAATTTGTTGTAACTCTTGACCTTTCAACTTTGTAAGTGAATCTTCATATTCTAAAGCTATATTTTTTCCTATAAATACAAATCTTTCAATAGTATTTCCATAGAAAGATTTATATGTGATACAATTTTTGTATGTGGAAGACTAGAGAAGCTTTAATCAAGTGAAGAAAATTTTAAGACAAGAGGCTTTGTGTCAAAATTATAAGGCATAATGTGATTATAGGGATGAATAACACTTCAATTACTAGAATATCGGAGCTTGATGTATTTGTTTTTTTACTTGTTTGTCGAGATTAGAACTATGATAAGACCCCTCCATTTATGTAGTTGAATGTCACTTCCGTTAATTGTCTTCCAAGATTTTTAACTATTTTTTTATGGTCAAAGGTTGAATGTTAATTATTATAGCTTTATTTCAATTTGCATTATCAATAAAAAGAGTTTGTCCTAGAATTTTTCTATTTTCGTTGGTAGCCTTATGCTAAGCTTGCTCCTGTGATATATTTTTTCTTTGTATTTGTAATTTCATTTTAAGAATGTATATGATTGAAGGGTGTATTTTTTCTATAGAAAATAAAACAAATAGAATCATCATAATATTCTATAAGGCATGTAAAAACAGACAATTAACGCCTATTAATTTAATTCCAACATTTTTACTCTATTCTATGAGACAAGAAAGACATTTTAAGGAAGTTAATTATAAGGTAGTGTGCCTCTATGTTTATTTTCGCTACTTTATTTTATCTTTTAAAACAAATATAAAATTTATATATCAAAATTATAATAAGGGGAGGGCTAAATGCAAAAGAGTTTCTTTTGATGAGTTAACTATACACTATAAACATTTTCATTTTTGTCACGACCCAGACCATCGTGTTTGGCACTCACTATAACCCTCCGGGGGGAGAACCATTAATACTAATTATCTAACCAAAGAACCAAACAACTAAGGCATTTAAAGATACGAAAGTAAGTTTAAATGCTAAGGAAAGAAATAGAGTTCCCATAAACTCCAAAAGTCTAACAAAACAAATGCGGAAAATAACGCCTGGAACCTGAAAGTCAATGTACCAAAACATCTAAGGTTCAACCATAAGTCTAAATTTCACGACCCAACCCACCGGGCCATGCGGGCACTCACTCTAACACCTAAGTAGCAGAACCCTCATATCCCAATAGTTAAACATGCGGAAAGTTAAAAGAAAACAGAGATAAATATAATAATATGATTTTGAAAACAATAACTTTAGGCACTCTTTTTGATTAAAACTTGTAAAGTAATTAACAACTCCCAGGGATCTAGTCTAAACAGGTACAAGAGCTACTAAGGGTACATCTGGACAAGATAAACAAAGGACACAGCTCCCACCATGCAGAAGGAAGATAGAAGCTGCTGGAGAATCACTTCGTCTTCACCTAATGAAACATCACTAACTTGCATCCAGGCTATGTCAAAAGACATAGCAAGAGTAGTATCAGTACAAAACACATGTACTAGTAGACATCATCGGTCAACCCGATGCCCACCACATAACATAAGGGACCAACTAGTAAGATAATGACATAAACCACTCGCTTCTCCACCTCTACCATTTTCTTGAAGTACCTCCAAATTACACTAGTACTCTGACTACTAACTACCTTCTCAACCAACTTACTTACCGGTTACTTGATCATGGCCTAACTTTTCTAACACATTAAGCGTTTCCCCCAAAAACCGCCACGTTGTATTTCAACTAACCGCTCACGTCATACCCTTACTTCCTAGTCACATTACCCAACCATGGTCACATAGTACATTATATCAAACTTTCTTACCACTAAACACAATCTCTTCCCCCAAGGTGACATCCACCTAAGCATATTCCATCACATACTCTGCCTCTACTTCTTACCATTACAACACACGAACAACCCTTGCTATCCCTTACTTATCCCTTGGATAGCTTTCCCTTCCACTATACCCAAATAGCTCGCTCAACACAAGAACAATCAAATCTAAGTCGTCGTAACATATACCTACTAAGTGCAACATATATAAGTCAATACAACAACATACTCACATGCGTATATCAAACATATGCAATATCAATGAAACTGCGAACAACTTCACATTTCTCAAGATACACAATTTTGCCACAGCATTGGTCCTCTCATGGAACCAAACCCAAACAGTTAGCATACATGAATGTGGTATTCGATCTCATAATTATGCCAGAATGTGGAAACCGATCCTATAGTTATGCCGGAACGTGGAAACCGATCCCAATTAGTTATGCCAGAATGTGGCAACCGATCCCAGTTAGTTATGCTGGAGCGTGGCAACCGATCCATTCAACATATCACAATCACAAACACAAGTATATACTCATAATCATATAAAACAATTCATGACTCATGGCGTTCTTCATTCACATATCCTTATTTACAATAAGTTTGATCAACAATGCAACATTTGTATACCTACACGTTTCACAATGAAGAAAGAATAACATACATCACTAAATCATGGAATCACCACCCTCACAACGGATTATTCATCAACACACCTCATGCAACCCTAATTCGACCATACTCAGCCCTAATTAATCGTCTAAGGCTTCTTTCTAGGGTTTAAATCACTAATCATTTGGTGCACGAAGGCCTACGCATAAATCCTACCATCGATTCACATATATTACACAGTAAGCACAGATTTAAACTACTCAATTCATAAAACATAGCCTACATGGGTGCCAAGCAACTGCACTAAGTTTTGGTCTTTGATTCTTGT
Source organism: Solanum chiquidenum (assembly GCA_029582725.1). Lineage (NCBI taxonomy): Eukaryota > Viridiplantae > Streptophyta > Magnoliopsida > Solanales > Solanaceae > Solanum > Solanum chiquidenum. The sequence goes on along the minus strand of JAJOOS010011895.1, from coordinate 24,664 downwards.
TTCTGGAATTTGTGGCGGTGATCTTGACCAGAAATTCACAATCCATCGACATCTTCACGATAGGAATCTCTCTCTCCCTTCTTCCCAAGCTTAGAACAATTTTTCTGAGGTTTCTAGGGTGTTTTACGACTTATTTAGGTATTTTAGGAAGATGAAGAAAATAGGATTTCTCGTAATTTACGTTTTGTCTGGCCTATCCCGCCTTGGCGCCAACTTACCCCGCCCTAGCGCCGCCACCCTAGCGGCAACAGGCCCGCTCTGGCGGGACAATGGCCCAGATTTTTTTTTTTGGATTTTGGTTTCCCTAAATAACGACGGTTCGGGTCGTTACACTAAACAAGAAGGGATACAACCCCATACTAACATAAGAAACCTAAAGAACTAGTCGAAGTTCAAAATGTGGACATAAACAGAAAGAGAACTCATGGCAGCCTCAAAGAACTGGTTCACCCTTGAATTCAAACGATCATTGATCTTCTAAACGAGGTCTGTCAATAGCCGCCTGAAGGTGCCCTGTACTCAACAAACAAACAGAACGTGCAGTATAAGTACACAACCATAGTGTACTGGTAGGATCACGTGGTTATCCCACTAAGTGCAACATATATAAGCTATTACAACACAATAATAACATGCATACACCAAACATATACAATATCAATATCATTTACGAACAACGAACAGTTTCACAATTTTCAAATATCACAGTTTTGTCAAATCAATGGTCCTCTCATGGAACCCACACCCAAACTATTAGTGTATCGTTATGTGGTACCCAATCCAATGTTTATGTTGGAACGTGGCAACCGATCCCATAATTATGCCGGAACGTGGCAATCGATCCAAGTTAGTGTGTCGGAATGCAACACCCAATCCATTCAACAAGCCACAATCACAATCACAAGTATATTCCCAAATCATATAATCAAGTCATGATTCATGGCATTAATCAATTATATATCCTCATTTACAAGTAGTGTGATCAATAGTGCAGCATTCGCATACATACACGTATTATAATGAAGCAACAAACATATATCACACAATCATGAAATAACAACCATCACCTACCTCGAAACAAGCTTGAATCCTCTAAGAAACTTGATTCTTCCCTTTCCGGATTTGTTCCGCTTGTTCTTGGTCAACAAACGATCAATATAACACGGGAATCAATAAACAATAACTAATTACCCAAATTACCAACAATTCTATCAACCCTAAATCAAACCCATGATCCCCATACCCAGATTAAGGCTTTTTCCATCGTAATTTCCATATCAAAACCCTCCCCCATCGATAATTACCCATTTTATTACGTTCTACAGATAAAAAAATGGATTCGAGGAGATAAAACCTTACTTTTCACCTCAAGAATGGTGAAAACTGGTCAAGAAAGCACTTGGGGTCGTCTCCGAGCTCTCAAAGTCGAAAAGTGCAAAATAAAATGTTTTTGGGGTTTATTTCTGACTTAAGTCGCGTCTTTCCGCCATAGCGGTACTCACCCCGCTATAGTGGCCCCGCCCTAGCGGGAAAATCCCGCCTTAGCGGCTTACACAGAACCAGTGAGCAAATTTAATAATTCCAAGACCCCCATTTCAAAACACACATTCAACCAATGACACTCAGAAACTACCCGTTCATGGTAAGATCAATTTCGGGAGTTCTACTCACCCGAATTCGATTCCACAAAGTCGTACAAGTTCCTTAACGTCTTAGCTATCTACTCATGTGATCAAAATCATAATTAAATCACCCAATCATTACCAGATTTCCCTATACTTTATTAACTCTGATTTCATCCAAATCTGGACTAGGTTGGGAAATTCCAAGTTACTACAAAAAAGTTTTCCAGCCAAAAAGTTTTCCAATTGGCTTTTCTATAACGATGGGAATCGGTCGTTACAATAGATACCAATTTACCCATCACCCATCCCCGAGTGACAATTTAGGAAAAATAGGCTAAAGAAAGAATGGAGAAGTACCTAAATCGATGAACAATTGGGGATACTTGTCTCGCATGTCCTTCTCGGTTTCCCAAGTAGCTCTCTCAACTGGACGAGTCCCATTTTATGATGTAATCCCGTCACCTGGTATCTATTAAACATGGACACATGAAACATCGGATGAACTTCCGATACGTTAGGAGGTAAATCCAATCTATACGCCACTGGCCCTACACATTCAAGAACCTCAAAGGGACCAATGTATCGCGGACTTAGCTTGCCCTTCTTGCCAAATCTCATCACCCCTTTCATGGGTGATACCTTAAGAAGAACATTCTCACCAGTCTAAAATGACATATCTCTTACCTTATGATCCGCATACTTCTTCTTTCTACTATGGGCTGCTAAAAGCTTAGCTTGAATACTCCTCACCTTATCTTGAGCATCCTTCACTAAATCAACCCCAAAAGCTTTCACATATCCAGCCTCGAACCATCCTATGGGTGATCTACATCCCCTCCCACATAATACCTCAAACGGTGCCATATCAATGCTGGAGTGATAACTATTGTTATAGGAGAACTCGCATAAAGGTAAGAACTTATCCCAATGTCCTCCAAAATCAATCATACATTCCCTCAACATGTCTTCTAACACTTGGATAGTCCTCTTCGACTGCCCGTCCATCTGTGGATGAAAAGCGGTACTAAAAGTGAGTTGTGTGCCTAATTCATCATGTAGTTTCTTCCAAAACTTGGAGGTAAACTGCGTACCATGGTCTGAGATGATAGAAAGGGGCACCTCATGCAACCTCACTATCTCTTTCACATAAACCTTAGCCAATTGTTTAGCATTGTAATCTGTTCTTACCAGAATAAAATGGGCTGACTTAGTCAATCTATCAACCTCTACCCAAATAGAATCAAACTTCCCCAAAGTCTTGGGAAGACCAATCACGAAATCCATGTCTATCATTTCCCACTTCCATTCCAAAATTGGCATTCTCTGAAGCAAACATATAGGCCTTTGATGCTCATATTTTACTTGTTGGCAATTTTGACACGTATCCACAAACTCCGTTATATCATTCTTCATGCCCGACCACCAATAAATTTGCTTCAAATCTCGATACATCTTGGTCACACCCGAATGAATGGAATATCGCGAACCATGGGATTCTATCAGCAATTTCTGAATCAAGTCATCAACTCGAGGGACACAAATCCTTTCTTTAAACCTGAGCACACCTTCCGCATCAAGAGTAGTCTTTTGTGCCTTACCAATCGCAGTCTTCTTCTTAAGTTCATTCAAATTTTCATCCTCAAATTGTTTGGCCTTGATCTCTTCAATAAATGTGGCCCTAACTTCAATGCTAGCCAACACCCCACTTTTTCTGAGATGCCCAACTGCATGAACTTAGACTCCAAGACTAAATCTCCTTAGCCAAAGGCCTCTTAGTTACACTCAAGCAAGCTAAACTACCCATACTCACCGCCTTTCGACTCAAAGCGGCTGCCACTATATATTGCCTTACCCGGATGGTATTGAATGGTCACATCTTAATCCTTCAGTAACTCTATCCACCTTCGTTGTCTCAAATTCATATCCTTTTGAGCGAAGAAATGCTACAAGATACGATGATCAGTAAAAACCTCACACTTAACACCATAGAGGTAATGCCGCCAGATCTGAAGAGCGAACACTACCGTTGTCAACTCCAAATCATGTTCTGGGTAATTCCTCTCATGCACCTTCACCTGACACGATGCATAAGCTATAAGATTCCTATCCTGCATCAACACAACACCCAAACCAGAATGTGAACCATCACAATAAACAATGAAATCTTTACCTTCAACTAGTAATGATAGAATAGGTGCGGTGGTCAAAAGAGTCTTGAGCTTTTGGAAGCTCTCGGCACATTTTTTGGTCCATTCAAATGATATCTCTTTTTTGGTCAAATTTGTCAAGTGAGTGGCAATAGAAGTGAAGTTCTTCACAAATCGATGATATTGTAACAGCCCGTAATCTAGCAAGCTAAGCTAGGGCTAAATGTGTGGGGTAGCAAGCCATGGAAGAGGGCAAGGGCTTATGACACTTATAATCTTGTTAAAGGTAACATCTCCTTCCTTTCAAACATGGCGAAGTAAGGTCCCATCACCTAGGTGACTTGGTGATTAGCAAAGTGGAACCCCCTTCGCCTAAAGGGCTGCCTCCAAAAGCCCAAGTTACTGGAATTTTGGGCGAACCAGGTCGGGGCTCGCCGACCAGTAGGCGCATCACCAAGAGGCCCTCCTCCATCTCCTAAGTGGCCTGCTCCACCAAGGGTGCTGCTGGAAAATTTGGCGGACCAAGGGTCCACTTGGCAAGTCGCGAAGTGCCTTTGGCGAGCCAAATCGTGCATGGTGGGCAGCTTTTGAATTAATGTCTTAGGGGTCTTTAGTTATTTTCCCTAAATTTATAACCTTTTGTTCTACCCTTTCCCTAGTAAAGTATATAAGATTTTTAGACTCATATTTCCCTCAATTAAGTCATCCTCCCTTGAATCCAAAGAAAACCCAAAACTTCTTCCCCCCCCCCCCCCAAAGAAAATTCTCTCTCTAGAAAAGTCAAGAAGAAGAGAGGATCAAGCTAGGTCAAATCAAGACTCCATTAATTCAAGCTTACTAGGCTTTATAATCAAGTTATGATAGATTATTCATCCTTGGATTCTTCCATCCATGGAGCCCCCTAGATTTCCCCCAATTGTGAAGATAAACCCCAATTCTATTTAGGGGTTTCTTCCTATGTGTTGGGTATTGGTTGAGTATGATTCCAATTGAGTGGATAGTACTTGATTATTATTGATTTATTATTGAATTATGATATTATGATGAATTTATATGTTTTCCATGGTTAACCCTAGTCTTTTTTATGAGACTGATATTATGTGGGTTTATGCCATGAAAGGTGAAATTGAAGACTTAGAATTGATCTTCTAAAATTGATGATGTCTATTGTAATTGTTCATGAATGAAAGCTTGTGGCCATGAATTGAACTACATTTTGGTATATATGATGGATCATGACTAGTAAAGTTAAAGTTGAACCTTTATGATGAATGATGACTAGAATCACCTAACAACAAAGAAAGTGATTAGAATGCCTTGAAACCTAGGTATGAACGATGATGGTAAGAGGTAAAGCTTTGAGAGTAAGGCTTGAAGTTATGAGTATTGATGGTTAGGGCTTGGAGAGTAAACCTAAGATGATAAATTAAGAATGATCAAATGTATAAAGTGATAGAATCACTAGAAACATGGATTGGTAGTCAAGGACATCCCTCCGAGGGTCATGAATAAACTAAGAACTTAATAAGCTATTTTGTGGGATGTATGCCTAGTACCGAGTGGATATTGAATGGAGATGGAAGCTTTTACCTAGTTGAGACCGGCTTCCAAGATGGGAACTCTCACAAGTAGAGTCTGGGTTTCCCTTGAAGTATATCTCATAAGATGGAGTCCCTCACAAGTTGAGTGGGGGTTTCCTAGTAGAAACTCAGTATTCCATAACTATATGCCTCGTAGAAAGGTTATCTACCGGGTCCAACTAAGCTAACAAACCAATTCTACCCTAGGCAAGTAGACCAACCCTTGTTGGTGTGGGTAACATCGGAGAGGATCATGTGAGAGCTCATGTGGTTCCATGTCGGTTAAGGCTATTTTCCCAATTTGTACAAGATTATTATGGAACTAAGACATATTTAAAGGAAGTAGATCAAAGTGTTCCAAGTTAATAATGAACTTAGACATGCTTAAGTAAGTATTTCATAGTGTTCAAAAGTTAAGAAGAGGGTCTAAGAGGTGCTTACTGAAGTATCTCCTAGGGTTCCAAGGACTTAAAGAGTGGGACTAGTTCCTAAATCAAGAAGTATGAGTATGAGGACCTAAAAGTGGTATTTAGCATAGGTAGGATTATGGGGTCTTATTCATGCATTCCATGAGTGTTACTTAAGGTTATCAAAGAAGTGTTTCTTATATGATGTATGTTTAAATAGGATTGTGCTATAGTTTCCTTCCTTGTTATGTTTGACTAAAGGTTATAGATTCCATTGGTTATGAGAAATAAGTTAAGGATGAGATAAAAGGTGGTAAGTGTGTATGATGACCTAAGGTGGTACTTAGTGTGAGTGGTATTATGGGGTCTTACTCATACATTGCACAAGTTTGACTTGAAGCTACTTATGGAAGTATAAGGCTTGACTATGTACATTGATTGTGTTTATGATGACCAAAAGTGATACTTAGCTTGGATGGGATTATGGGGACTTATACATACCTTGCACATGTATGCTTTGAGGTTACTTAAAATGGTTCTCTTATGATATGATGGACTAATGGTGGAATAATGCTTATATGATGCTTATGTTGGAGACTTTGCTTATGATTATGATATTGTCTCTTATGGTCATAGTTGGTGTTTCATAAAGTATTTCTTATGCTTATGGATTATGTCTTATGTTTTCATTCTCTTATGATGTTATTCTAGCTATCATATTTAGTACTTTTAACTAATGCATACTTTTACTACATTCTCATCAAATGTAGGGTTCGGTAATTTCAGTTCCATTCTTGACGATAGGTTTCTAAGGAGCAAGGAGTTGAAGATTTGGTGAGTACTCATAGCTTCAAGGACAAAGCCACTATTTCCTTTATGTAGTTATTTTTATATTTTGAAACTATTGTATGGGCTTTATCCCAAGAGCTATTCAAAGTTTTGTAGTAGATTGTTTGAGACAAGAGTGTAGTAAGACTTCCATTTGCTTTTATAAAGACTTCGATTGTATGGATAAAGTTTTATAAATAAAATTATGTATTTTTCTATTATCTTTTATGATGATATGATAAGGGCTTGTATGAGACCCCTTCGGGGTCATGTATATATGCCATGTTACAACTAGGGTGTACCCCTGGGTCGTGACATCAAGTTTCCACAGTTGAGCCTCAGACAAAATATAGAGGAAGGATAACCACGAAGATCCAGGCTTGTAAACTACACAAGTGTAGAATCAAGGGTTGAGTACTAAACAATGTGGTACTCAACAACTACACAACCGACTCAAAGTAAAGCACTATTGAACACAAGTACTCCATGAAACTCCATCTAAAACTCCTTAGCTACAACCTACAATAAGCAAATATCCCAACCGAAACAGTTCTTTCTCCACATAACAAGCACATAAGGAATAACTAAAATTTGCACCTCAACACAAAGAGTTCATCGTCACAGTATTCCAAAAATAAAGGTTCTCAAAAACATACATATCTATGGTCATAATCAAATGAAATGCAATGCAATGTGTGAAATGTCATATAGAGTAATGCATGCTTGTCCTAACGATATACATTTGTTCACTTCGTTCAGGACCGACGGGGGATTTCTTAGTGCATCCATCGGCCATGGACGTGTAGGCCAATCCTAATTTTATTTCCAATAGTCCATGTAATGACCTGTTTCCGTCAATATAGGAAAGCCATCGGGGACAAATATTTTACCGGAAAACTTTTTCGTAGTAACTTGGAATTTCCCAACCTAGTCCAAATTTGGACGAAATCGAAGTCAGTGAGATCTAGGGAAAACTGGAAACAAATGGAAGATATAATTATGAATTCGATTACATGAGTGTATGGCTAAAATGTTATGGAAACTGTACGACTTTATAGAATCGAATTTGGGTGGGTAGAACTCCCGAAACCGATCTTAGCGTGAAAGGGTAGTTTCTGAGTGTCATGGGATAAATGTGTATTGTGAAATGAGGGTTTGGAACTCTTAAAATAGCTCACTGTTTCTATGCAAGCCTCCAAGGCGGGATTTTTCCGCAAGGGTGGGACCGCTGTGGCGGGACATCGCGAATTAAGTCAGAAATAAACCCCAAAATCATTATTTTCTGTAGGATTCATTCTTGAGAGCTAGGAGACAACCCAATGTGTTTTCTTGATATATTTTCACCATTCTTGAGGCTAAAGGTAAGGTTTTTACTTCCTGAATCCATTTTTGATCTATAGAACTTAGTTTCTTGGGTAATTATCGATAGGGGAGGATTTTGATCTAGGATTTATGGTGGAAAAATCTCTAATTTGGGTATGGGGATCAAGGTTTTAGCGTATGGTTGACATTATTGATTATAATCTGGGTAATTATGTCTTGTTTATTGATCATATTGATTATTTGTAGACCAACAACAAGCAGAAAGAATCCAGGAAGGGAAGAATCAAGTTTCTTAAGGGATTCAAGCTTTGTTCGAGGTAGATGATGGTTGTGATTTCATGTCGGTGTAATATATGTTAGTAGTTATTTTATTATAATGCATGTATGTATGCGCATATTGCACTATTTATCACACTAATCATAAATGAGCATAAATGAATGATTGTATGCCATGAATCATGACTTGATTGTATGATTATGAGAATGTACATTGTGATTGTGATTGTGTCTTGTTGAATGGATCGGGTGTTACGTTCCAACACACCAAGTTGGATTGGGTGCCGTATTTTGCCGCATATGAGGGATCGGTGTCACGTCCAACACACTAACTTGGATCGGGTACCACATATCGGTACACTAACAGTTTAGGTATGGGTTCCATGAGAGGACCATTTACTTGACATGACTGTATATCTTTGAGAATTGTGAAATTGTACGTTGTTCACAAGTGATAATTGATATTGAATATGTTCGATGCATGAATGTTTATTATTGTTGTAATGACTTATATATGTTTCACCTATTGAGATAGTCGTGTGATCCTACCAGTACACTGTGGTTGTGTACTGATACTGCACTTGCTCTTTCTTTGTTGAGTACAGGGCATCTTCAGGCGGTTACTCACAGACCTCGTTTAGAAGACCAGTATCGATCAGATTCAAGGGTGAGATAATTCTTCTGGGCTGCCATGAGTTTTCTTTTTGTTTATGTCCACATCTTCGGAATTAGACTACTACTTTAGATTACTTATGACTAATAGGGTTGTACTCATTTCTTTTAGACTTATGATCCTTGTTAGAGTTTTGGTACATTGCCTTCCAGGTTGTAGGCTTTAATTCCGCAATCGGTTGTTAGAGTTTGGAGTTAATGGGAACATCCTTTTTTTCTTGTAGATATTTAAACCTGCTTCCGTATCTTTAAATGTCTTAGTTTTTTATTAAGTTGTTATGTTCTTTTGTTAGATACTTAGTATTAATGGTTCTTCCACCGGAGGGTTATAACTGTGGGTGCCAATTACGGTGGTCTGGGTCGTGACAAAGTTGGTATCACAGCCCTAGGTTCATTGATCTCTATGTACCAATACTAGTGTAGTAAAGTATTGTGGAATGGTATAGAGACATCTGTACTTTTATTCGAGAAGCTATAGGACTTTAGGAAATGTCTTTGTTTTCTCTTGTCTACTTTTGTGCTATAACTTGATTCCAATTGGTATCTGGCGATTCAAATTTGTGTCTAATCTCCTTCACTATTCTGTCTACAGATGGTTAACACTAGGTTCAATAGCTCCAGACATGTAGCTTCCATCATTGTGCCAGCTGAGGAATCCACATCAAGAGGTCGTGGTCGAGGCAGGGGTAGAGGAAGAGCTAGAGATAGAGGCTGGGGAAGGGTGGCACCAACTAGGGATGGAGCACTAGTTGAGAATGCTCCAAGAAATAAGGCTCCTCCTATGCAACATGAGGGGATAGAGGAGAATGTGGAGATTCAGGATAAGAAGAATGTTGGACAAGAGGAAGATGTGCAGGTTGAGACTACAGATATTCCCCCCTTAGACCCAATGTTAGCTCAACAGATCATGTCGTTCCTGAAAAGATTGGTTGGTCTTGGAGCGCTTCCCTCTATTCAAGAAATTCAAGCTCCCGTAAATCCCCCTGTTGCTATCACCGTTCCTAAGGTGGGTGGAACTGTAGGTATTGATGCTTTCTTTTGCCCTTTTTTAGGTCCTGTTATGACTGGTAATGAATATGAGATGTTGACTAGGTTCTTGAAATTGAAACCGCATATGTTCCATGGGTCCGAGAGTGAGGACGCTTATGAGTTCATCCTAGATTGTTATGAAAGGCTTCATAAGTTGGAAATTGTCCATTAGCATAGGGTAGAGTTTGTGACCTTCCAACTTCTGGGCGAGGCTAAGTAGTGGTAAAGAGCTTATGTGGAATGCAAATCTTCATCTTTACCCCAACTCACTTGCACCCAGTTTCATGCTTTGTTCTTGGAAAAGTATGTGCCCCGAACCTTGAGAGATCACAAAAAGGATGAGTTCATGGCTTTGGAGCAAGGTGGTATGTGTGTGGCGTCTTATGACACTAAATTTTGTGATTTGTTAAGATATGCTACGAAATTGGTGACTACTGAGGAAGAGAGGATCCGCCTATTTGTTAAGGGACTAAATTCTGAGTTGGAGGTATTGTCTGTTCATATGACCTCTGCAGGAAAAAACTTCATTGAGGTAACACATCTTATGAAGAAAGTGGAAGGGGTGAGGCGAGACGGTCAGGCTAAGGCATTGGCTAAGAAAGCCAAGAATTCAGGTAACTTTCAGGGTTCTTACAGCAGAGGTTCAGGGAGACCGACACTTGAAGGCCGGCCAATTCAGTCTACTATGCCCGCTCCTACAGGTAATTACTCGGGAGCTCCACCTAAGAATTTGATTCAGGATAGCCAGAGAGCCGCATATTCGGTGGGTGGCAGGCCATCTTTTGATCGCATTTGTTATAGCTGTGGAGAACCTAGGCATATGAGGAGAAATTCTCCCGACCTGCGCATGATGATATCCGCACAGCGACTGTCTAGAGTAGTGGTACCCGTGGGAAATGGTAATAATGGTCGAGGGTGTACACATGGTGGGCAAGGAGGAAATGAGTGAGGTCGTGGAGGTAGGGGTGATGGTAACACATGCAGAGGTACAGTGCAACCAGATGAGGAAGTCATTTGTTATGATGACATGGCTTAGTGTTATACATTTCCGAGTAAGACCTAGGCGGAGGCATGTGATGCAGTGATCACATGTACTATTCTTGTCTGTGATAGGATTGTTGATGTGTTATTTGATCCAGGTTCTACTTATTCTTATGTATCCGTTCAGTTTGCCTTGGGATTTCATATGATTTGTGATGTACTTATGCCCCCATGCATGTTTCTACCTCTGTTGAAGAGTCTTTCATAGCCACTCATGTCTATCGTGCTTGTCCTAGCTTGTTTATGGGTTTTCAGACTTGGGGTGATTTGGTGATTCTGGACAGGACTGACTTTGATATAATCTTAGTCATGACTTGGTTGTCCCCCTATTATGTTGTATTAAATTGTAATACTAAGTCTCTCACTCTACAAATTCCAAGAAGGAACAAATTAGAGTGGGAACTGGTGTAGAAGCTTAAGCTAGCTAATATCATATCCTCCATTTGAGCTAGGGAACTGGTAGGGCAGGGTTGCTTGGCTTATTTGGCTCATATTCGAGATGTTGGGGTAGAGTCTCCATCTACTAAGTCTATTCATGTGGTGTCAGAATTTAGAGAAGTGTTTCCTACTGATTTTCCTGGTATGCGTGCAGATAGAAATATAGATTTCTGCATTGATTTGGAGCCTGGTAACCGCCCCATTTTTGTTCCTCCATATCGCATGGCTCCGATAGAGTTGAGGGAACTTAAAGCTCAAATTCAAGGACTTCTTGATAAGGGTTTTATCCTTCCTAGTGCTTCTCTGTGGGGTGTGCCTGTATTGTTTGTTAAGAAAAATGATGGTAGTATAAGGACGTGTATAGTTTACTGGCAATTGAATAGGGTTACCATTCAAAACAATTACTCATTACCTCGAATAGATGATCTTTTTTACTAGTTTCAAAGTGCATAAGTTTTCTCTAGGATCTATCTAAGTTCTGCTTACCATCAGTTAAAGATTATGCCTAGGGATGTGCCCAAGACGGCGTTTAGAACCCGTTATGGGCACTATCAGTTTTTAGTAATGTCATTTGGATTGACAAATGCACCTACAGCTTTCATGAGTTTGATGAATGGTGTGTTCAAGCCCTTCCTTGATTCATTTGTTATAGTATTTATTGATGACATTTTGGTTTACTCGAAAAGTAAGGAAGAGCATGTCGACCATCTTCTTATAGTTCTGGGTGTTTTTGGGAAACAAAAGTTTTATGCAAAATTTTCTAACTATGAATTTTGGTTGACTTCAGTTGCCTTTTTTGGGCATGTAGTTTCAAAAGAAGGGGTAATGGTAGATCCCTAAAAGATTGAAGCGGTTAAGAATTGGGTTTGACCTAGCTCTGTAATTGAATAGGAGTTTTGTTGGGCTCGCTAGCTACTATCCTCGATTTGTGAACAAATTTGCTTCTATTGCCACGCATCTTACTAGATTAACCAAGATAGAGGTACCCTTTGAATGGACTGAGAAGTGTGATGAGAGCTTTCAAAACCTCAAGACTCTTTTTACCACAAGACGTGTTCTAGCACTACCGGTAGAAGGTAAGCATTTTATTGTTTATTGTGATGCATTCCATTCTTGTTTGGGTGTTGTGTTAATGTAGGATAAAAATGTTATAGCTTATGCATCGCGGCAGTTGAAGGTGCATGAGAGGAACAACCAACACAAGATTTAGAGTTGACAGTGGTAGTATTTGCTCTTAAGATCTGGTGGCATTACCTCTATGGTGTGAAGTGTAACGTATTTACTAATCATCGTAGTCTACAACATGTGTTTACTCAAACGGATATGAATTTGAGACAGTGAAGGTGGATGGATTTACTCAAAGATTATGATGTGACCATCCAATATCATCCGGCCAAGGCTAATGTGGTGGCAGATGCACTAAGTCGGAAGGCGGTAAGAATGGGTAGTCTAGATTGTTATAGTGTATCCAAGCGACCCTTGGCTAAGGAAATTCAGACCTTGAAGTCTAAGTTCATGCAATTGGGCATCTTATAGAAAGGTGGGGTGTTAGCTAACATTAATATAAGGGACACGTTCATTGAATTTATCAAGGCCAAATAGTTTGAGGATGAGCATTTGAAAGAACTAAGAAATAAAACAGTGTCTAACAAGTCACAAGAGACCACTCTTAATGCGGGGGGTGTGCTCAATTTTAAAGGAAGAATTTTTATCCCTAGAAAGGGCGACTTGATTCAGAATTTATTGGTAGAATCCCATGATTTGCGGTATTCCATTCATCAGGGTGTGACAAAGATGTACCGAGACTTGAAGCGACTATATTGGTGGTCGGGCATGTAGAAAGATATAGCAGAATTTGAGGCTAAGTGTCAAAATTGCCAACACGTAAAGTATGAGCACCAAAGGCCTACAGGCTTGTTTTAGAGAATGTCAATTCCGGAATAGAAGTGGAAAAGGATAGCTATGGACTTTGTGGTTGGTCTCCCCAAGACTTTGGGAAACTTTGATTCTATTTGGGTAGTGGTTGACCGATTGACTAAGTCAGCCCATTTTATTCCGGTCAGAATAGATTATAAAGCACAGCAATTGGCTAAGATGTATGTGAAAGAGATAGTAAGGCTGCACTGGGTGCCCCTTTGTATCATCTCAGACCATGGTAGGAAATTCACATCCAAGTTTTGGAGGAAATTACATGATTAATTGATCACATAACTCATTTTTAGTACATCTTTCCATCCACAGACGAACGGACAGTCAGAGATGACTATTCAAGTGTTAAAAGACATGTTGAGGGCATTTGTGATTGACATTGGAGGGCATTGGGATAAGTTCCTATCGTTGTGTGAGTCCCCTTATAATAATAGTTACCACTCCAGTTTTGATATGGCACCGTTTGAAGCACTGTATATGAGGGGATTTAGATCACCCATAGGATGGTATGAGGTTGGCGATGTAAAACCTTTGGGGGTTGATTTAATGAAGGATGCTCAAGATAAAGTAAGGAGCATTCAAGCTAAGCTTTTAGCATCCCAGAGTAGATAGAAAAAGTATACAGACCATAAAGTAAGAGACATGACATTTCAGACTGGTGAGAAAATTATTCTTAAAGTATGACCCATGAAAGAGGTATTGAGATTTCGCAAGAAGGGCAAGCTTAGTCCTCGATACATTGGTCCATTTGAGATTCTTGACTGTGTAGGACAGATAGCATATAGATTGGCTCTACCTCCTAACCTATCGAGAGTCCATCCGATATTTCATGTGTATATGTTGAAGAGATACCATGGTGTTGGGGACTACATTATAAAATGGGACTCAATGTTGCTAGACAAAGACCTTCAGTATGAGGAGTAACCGATCGCAATTCTTGATCGTAATTTTCGGAAGTTGAGGACCAAAGATATAAAGTCCATGAAAGTTCAATGGAAGCATCGTTCAGTTGAGAAAGCTACTTGGGAAACCGAGAAGGGCATGCGAGACATGTATCCCCAGTTGTTCGTCGATTCTACTCCACCCTTACTTTAGCCTATTTTTCCTAAGTATGTCACTCTGGGACGAGAGATAGGTAAATTGATATCTATTGTAACGACCTGTTTCCGTCATTATGGAAAAGCCATCAGGGAAACTTTTTGGGCCAGAAAACTTTTTGATAGTAACTTGGAATTTCCCAACCTAGTCCAGATTTGGACAAAATTGGAGTCAGTTAGGTCTAGGGAAATCTAACAACAAATGGGAGATCTAATTATTAATTTGATTACATGAGTGGATGACTAAGACATTAAGGAAACCATACAATTGTACGGAATTTAATTCAGGCGAGTAGAACTACCAAAACTGATCTTAGAGTGGAAGGGTAGTTTTTGAGTTCCATGGGAAGAAGGTGTGTTGTGAAATGGGGGATTGGAACTCTTAAAATAGCTCATTGTTTCCGTGCAAGCCGCCAAGGGGGGATTTTCCCGCCAAGGCAGGGCCGTTGTAGTTAGGTGAGGACTGCTATGGCGGGACAGTTGTGAATTAAGTCGGAAATAAATCCCAAATTCATTATTTTCCGCAAGTTTCATTCTTGAGAGCTAGGAGACGACCCCATGTATTTTCTTGACAGGTTTTCACTATTCTTGAGGCTAAATGTAAGGTTTTTACCCCCGAATCCATTTTTTGATCCGTAGAACTTAGTTTCTTGGGAAATTATTGACGGGGGAGGATTTTGATATGAGAATTATAGTGGAAAAGCACTAATCTAAGTATGAGGATCAAGGGTTTGGTCTAGGGTTGATATTATTGATTATAATCTGGGTAATTAGGTCTTGTTTATTGATCCACGCGTTATATTGATTTTTTGAAGACTAAGAACAAGTGGAAACCGTAAAGGGAAGAATCAAGTTTCTTAGGAGATTCAAGCTTTGTTCGAGGTAGGTGATGGTTGTGATTTCATGTCGGTGTGATATATGTTAGTCATTATTTCATTATAATGCATGTATATATGTGAATATTGCACTATTGATCACACTAATTGTAAATGAGCATGAATGAATGATTTTATGCCATGAATCAAGACTTGATTGTATGATTATGAGAATGTACATTGTGATTGTGATTGTGGCTTCTTGAATGGATCGGGTGTTACGTTCAAATACACTAACATGGATCGGGTTCCAAGTTCCGGTGCATACATGGGATTGGGTGTCAAGTCCGACACACTAACATGGATCGGGTACCACGTACCGGTACACTAACAATTTGGGTATGGGTTCTATGAGAGAAGCATTGACTTTTCATGACTGTATATCTTTGAGAATTGTGAAATTGTACGTTGTTCGTAATTGATAATTGATATTGTATATTTCCGGTGTATGCATGTCTATTATTGTTGTAATGACTTATATATGTTTCACCTATTGGAATTGCCACGTGATCCTATCAGTACACTCTGGTTGTGTACTGATACTGCACTAACTCTTTCTTTGTTGAGTACAGGGCGTCTTCAAGAGGTTATTGACAGACCTCGTTTAGAAGACCAGTGATCGATCAAATTCAAGGGTGAGCCAGTTCTTCCAGGCTTCCATGAGTTCTCTTTTTGTTTATGTCCACATCTTCGGACTTAGTCTAGTACTTTCGATTACTTATGTTTAATTAGGTTGTACACATTTCTTTTAGACTTATGATCCTTTTTAGAGTTTTGGTAAATTGACTTTCAGGTTCTAGGCTTTAATTCTGCTATCGGTTGTTAGATTTCGGAGTTAATGGGAACTCCTTAATTTTCCTTTAGACATTTAAACATGCTTTTGTATCTAATGGTTCTCTCATCGGAGGGTTAGTGTGGGTCCCAATAATGATGGTCTGGGTCGTGAAAGTCCGCCAAAGACGTGTGCCCCATTTCTTATTTCAAATCAATGATTCCTCCACAAACATGTGACCCGTTCCCTCAGTCCCTTCATCCTCACCAATATCATCACAACATTGGTATAACATCGCTGCAAACATACTAGTGCAATGCTCTAATACGAGGTTGATAATTCAATACCGAGCAGTTAATCAAAGCATATCGTCACTTGAATCATCTTATTCGGCCAATTGCGCACAATATAGTCAAGTCATACAAATCCAAAAGATTCTTCTTTAAATCCAAATTTTTAGCAAGTTCAACATCATAAATTTCACAATGCACAATTCTTATATGAATCCCTTTTTCAATTCGTATTACTTTCAATCATACAATGGAATACAAAGTTCAATAAATAAAACAAAAAATCAAGAAGTCCATTTTCCTTAATTAATCAAACAATCACTCTAGAACATGAACCTTCCCCTTTCATCGAGTATCAAATTCAACACAATCAAACTCAAATAAGTAATCACAATAAAATTTCAGAAATATCAACACACATATCAAGAGTTTTGGGAAATGGGGCCAAATCCACCCAAAAATCTAATGTAACACCGTGGATTCAAAAAATGCTAGAAAGGATCAAGCGGGCAAGTCATGAACCCAAAATAGACAATGGACCTTTAATGGAGCCCTAGAGGGGCCGTGTAGGGGACCAAATTCCATTAATGGAATCGTGGGCAATTCCCAAAAGCTCTGTAGGCAGGGGTAACCTTGAAGGTGTCCCAAATTGCACGTGGTGACATGGATGGACCGTGAAGTGGGTCGTACAAGTCATCCAGACAATATTGTGTCATCCAAGGTCACTTTAATAGGACCACATACGTCTAAATGGTCCGTGAAGCTTAACACAGAACATAAAGTCATATGTGAAGGAGACTTGTCATACTTAGAGTTTAGAGTCAAGTTCAAACGATCATATGTTTTGCCACAAAATGAATTCGGTGTCCCATGACCTATAGAATTAAATATCTCTAAGTCTTCAACGCCATCGAGTTTTCCTAATTCCAAGGTTGGAATAAAGAGTTATGCCCAAATTAGTGAAGCCCTATCGAACAGAGCATCTTCACAACCTACTAGACATGTCATGGTGCTCGAGACAGCCAGAGAGGCCCTTTCAGAGAGGCGTTTCAACAATTTTAATTAAGTTGGGTCATTTCAGTCTATTCCCAATTGTTTTAACTCAATACTATGTCGTTTTACCTTCTACACTAGGCATTATATAAACACTTTTACCCCCAAATCACCCAATTCGATTCATTATCTAACACTTGACCAAATTTATCCTATCAAAAAATCTTTTCTCTAGATTAAAGAAGAAAAAGAAGAAGAAGCTAGGGTTCTTCAAGTTAATGTCTCCTTTCTTCATCATTGTTTAGGGCTTGAATAAAGGTATGTATAGAGTTCGTCAATGGGTTCAATTCACCCATTGAGCCCCCAAAGTTTCTTGAATTCTCCAATTTAATTTCTCAATAATTGATTAGATTTTCACTCAATTTCTCATGAGTTCTATTTGTATGGATTCAATTGCTTTATCATGATCGTATTTTGATGACTTGGATTTAATTACATTCTTTTCAATAAATTTCACGTGAACTCGTGCATTGATCTATGAACCCTAATTTACATTAATTTATGAAGAAGCATTAAAAGATGAAAGATTAATTTAAGAAGATAAACTTGGAGCTATGAATATGTTTTTATGAAATTATGCATATTTTTATGAAATTAATGTTTATGACTCTAGTAAGCATATAGATGAAGGTATCTATATGTTCTATGAAGTTTGGCCACATAACAGGAATAACATTTAGATTTGTCCTCAATGTTTTTCGGGCTATTTTCCAAAATTAGGTCTTGATTAGTATGGTATTCGGATATGCTATCAATGATTATAGATCATGATTTCTAAAGTATCTCCATTAGTAGTAGGACATTTGTAGTATGAATAGAATGATTATTGGCCTTAAAAGATTTTATGAAAAAATCATGGATGGTGAAAGGTTTTCTCACTAATGGTGTAAGGATCTATCCCATGATAAGACAAGAGGTGAATATCCATGTCCCATTATGGTAAGACAAGAGGAGAACAACCATGTCTCATACTGATCAGACAAGAGGCGAATACCCATGTCCCATAATAATAAGATGAGTTAAGATTAATGACTACTCCGTGGGATTTATGCTTCGCATTGAGTAGATTGGCGGCGATTACCCATGTCCCATAAATAATGTGCCATCATAGGATGATTATCTTATGTAGACCTTAGCTAGTGGATCCACGTAAGCTAGATGTTTATGGTCCTTACCTTGGCAAGTAGGACACCCCTTTTCGGTGTGGGGAGACACTAGATTCCATATTATAGTTCACATGGTCTATGTCGGTTAAAGGCAAGCTTCCCTAAAAAAGAACTAAGTTGATTTCTAATGTTTTATGAAGCTTTCTTTATGATTTAAAGATGCATTTACCATGTTCATGTTTTATGAATCTTCATAAATGAGTTTACTATGTTTTAACTTGGTCATGCATTCCATTTTCTTGATTATGTCCCTTTATGATCATGTCTCATGTTTTATTGCATTCCCCTCATACTTAGTACATGGAATGTACTAATGCATACTTGTGCCTACATTAGATTAATTATTCAGATAAATTTTAGACTTCCGCTTTGATTCAAAAACTCTTTTATATGAAATGTAATCTTTTGAACTCTTTAAGTTCTATTATCTTGTATGATGTATGCCAAATGGCTTGTGTAGGGCCTCTCAGGGTTCTATACACCATGTAACGTCTAGGGTGTACTTTGGGTCGTGACATCTGATTCAAAAACTGAAGGTTAATTCTAGAATTTCTTATGAAAATGTGGTACCAAAAAATTTGGAAACCAGTAGTGAGAACCATTTAAAAAATGGAATTGTATTCAACCCATAATCACCATTTATTCAAAAACCTTGTCTTCTTGAAGAACACCCAATTTGCAATTCAAAAACAAGATTAGAAGGTTTAAATTCATAAGGAATCAATGGAAAATAAATATTTAGGATCAAAAGTAGTCACCCAATATTTTTATCTTAAAAAACGCCTTGAAATCACCTTAGACCGACCTTTTAGGGTTCAATAATGGAAGAAATGGAAAGAACTCTCTATTTTCAAAAACATAACATTGCCAGGGGTACTCCACGAATGCATATCCCTGTCCGCGAATGTGAACAACTAGGTCATTAACATTTGTGAATTAGCCCCTTTTTCCTAAGGAAATCATGAGAATATAAAAATCACACATGACTTCTAAAACATAACATAAGCCCATCTAGGAACTCTTGGTCTCAAGCTAGAATAGGAATGAAAGAAAGAGATGAGGATGTCGGGATTTCAACAAATCATGCTTTTTAAACACACCATCCCCTCCTTAGGAGGAAGCCCTCACTACAACCCTCAAGAAAACTTTTTCCAAGAACTCCTAAAGACATAACCAAACTCACATTTTGCCATCTTTGCAAAAGTCTATGGTCCTCAACATCTAGCCATACCACCCTTATAAGACACAATCAAACACCAAATCCATAATAGGAAGAAATTGTACCCAAATGTCTTCCTACTCAAAAAGGTTATAACTAATACACACTCAAGAGCCCCATAATCTTCTAACCATCCGGGCCATATCATCAATAAAAACAT
This sequence comes from Solanum chiquidenum, assembly GCA_029582725.1. Taxonomy (NCBI): domain Eukaryota; kingdom Viridiplantae; phylum Streptophyta; class Magnoliopsida; order Solanales; family Solanaceae; genus Solanum; species Solanum chiquidenum. The sequence continues at coordinate 4,737 of JAJOOS010011895.1, read as the reverse complement.
ACCAAGCATGCAACCCATACATACTAAGAGTCACATCAAGGCCTAACATGTCAAGTTTCACTAAGTCAACAAGAGTATTTCGAGGGAACAAGGTAAGGGATATCCTCCATAAACCCTTTTTACTAACTTTAAACCATTAACCGAGGTAAAATCTAAAAAAGGTTCTATTAACTCATCCGGAGAACTCTAAGCTTCATAGCCTCATAAGGCATCATACTAGGTAAGGTAATACCGGAATACCTAACCATCTAAGCACATTATCCCTACTTGGGGTAAGCCTAAACTATCTCATTACACAACATGATTCTTAAACCAATAAGGATCTCACTCCTACCCTCTTTTAAAGGAGCTTAATCACTCAACATCTCTAGGTACCACTTAAGCATCACTATTCATCAACATCCAACACATCATAAAACTCATAAGGACTAAGTTGTGTTATACTAATCACCCACATATGGCCATAACTAAACCCATGAATATTAAGGATGACACAAAAAGTTTGTGATATTCTCTATATCAAGTCACGAAAGACAAGCATTACTAGGATTACTCCAACAACGTTCATCACCTTAGGTAGCTCCTTCATAAACTCTAGAGGGTCTCCCTCTATCTTTGGCCCATGGAATTCCGGAATTCAATAAAACAAAAAACACATACTGGAACCCTTAAGATCCACTACCACTCACTCTTTGAGACTTAGGGGTAGACATCCTTTCTTGGTTAAACCTCAGGGGAAACTTAGAAGAGTTTTGACCAAAAACCTTTTTTTTTCTTTTTTTTTTTCCACTAAAGTTAGATCAAGACAACTCTAGATCATTTCAATCCTTATCATCACCTTTTGTGGGATCCACCAACAAACTATGCCTAGGTATTATCTAAGCACCCTACTCAATTGACCATACAGGAGATCAATCTTAAAACAACTAACTCCTTGAAGTTGGACAACACCTACACTCTTCTTCCTTACCTCATCTAGGTGGTACATGCAACCTCAAAGTCATCTTTAAGACACAACTTAAAACCAAACTTATGGCATAGAATTTTCCCTCTTTTCACTCTTGGATAGGCTCATTTAGGAACTAACAATTTGAATATTAGGATTCCATCATTAACTAAACATAACCCTCACAATTATCTTGTTAGGTAGGCACACTATCTCCTCCTTGGGAGTAAGCCTACACAAGTTCTTCTAACCAACTTTCATAACACAAAGGCAACTATGAAGCATCATTATTCATACTAAAAATAACAACACAATAAACTACCTCAAATATCACAAGTCACATAGCCATGATTAGTATTACAACCAACCTTTCTCCCTTACTCTTGTAGCATAAACCCTCCTAATGGTCATACTTTAAACACCATCTGACTAGGAATAAGATAGAGCTTATAGATCTATGGCACGACTTAGAGAATGAAGAAGTGAAGTTTCCTAACGTCCTATAGCCTCTCGTTCATAGATGTGTCGCGACTCACACCGATGAACAAGATTCTACTAGATGTGGTTTGAGACAACCTAAGACCATTCCATAACCTTATGCTCTGATACCAAGTTTGTCACGATCCGAGAGCACCCCCTAGTCGTAACACGGCGTACTCGACCTCGAAGAGGTCTAATACAAGCCCTTAGCATTTCATGAACATTAAAGCATATGAAAATAGCAGAAAATTTAAAACTTTTCTTTACAATCGAAGTCTTTATAAAATAACAAAGAGTACGTTACACAATGTCTCAAACCATCTATTACATTAGACTTAAATATCTTTTAAATACAAACTTAAGGACACGACCCTTACATGAATCTAAAAGCATAAAGTAAAGACATAAGTGAACAAGGTGGGTTTGTCCTCAAAACTATGAGGACTTCCCAACTCTTCATTCCAAGCTCCTTAGAAACCTATCTTCCAAGGATAAGACACCACATCTCCAAACCCTACACTTTGTAGAAAATGTAGAAGAAGGGGTTAGCACAAAAAGTACTATGTATGGAAGCCATGCATAAAAACAATTAAAACATGCTTAAAAGGGACATTTAGTGGAAACCATGCTTTATGCACTTTTGAACATCATTCTTTAAAAGAGTTGGAGAACATAAGTCATAAACATCTCACATATAGTTCATCAAAGCACAAAGGATAATAAAATCGCCATAAGCATATTCCTAAAACATCGTCTCATTGCAATATCACTCATTACAAGACATAACACTCATGCATAGTCAAATATCAAGGTCACTACATCATAATAGAGTAATCACATAAGTAACCCTAGGTTGCACTTGTGCCATGTGTAGACAAAGCCTCATAACCCTATCTACACTAAGTACGACCTTTGGATCACCATACTCATACTTATCATACATTAGTCTCATTCATAGTCATACACACAATAAAGAGACGTTCATAAAAACTAGCTCATATCAAGGAAAGTCAATCATAAAACTAACTCAATGAAAACATGTATTACTCATATTACTCATAATAAAATGAAACTACGCCATGGCTATAAGTCTACTTGTGCCATGTATGAGTGGCATCCCATAATACCCCTCATACTAAGTAGACCTTATAGAGGAGTCATTAGTCATAGTTCATGCAACATATTCATATTTCGTATACTTCATATCATAAGTAAACCACCCCCATAAACCCTACACAAGTTCACTTGTGCAATGTACATATGAAGTCCCACACCACCACATATACTAACCAAACCCATCAAGAAGTCACAAGTGTAGTTCATATGAATAATTCATTTTAAGTGAAGTCATTCTTATATGCCATGCATTCATAAGTTGTCATACATATAGGACTCACACAAGAACTCCTCTTAAGACCGACTTGTGCAATGTATAGGTAAAGTCCCATACCCTTACCTATACTAAGCAGTACCTCTCAAGAAACCCTAGTTAGAGAACATGTCCTCATTTATAGGTCATTTTTATATCTTAGTTCATTGTTACAACATTGGGAGATTTTTTCCATAACCGACATAGACCATGTGAGCTTCATGGAATCCGGTGTTGTACTCCCACACCGAAAAGAGAGTGTCCAACTTGCCTAAGGTATCACGTACATAATAGCTTTTAGGTGGATCCACTAGCTAAGAATTCTATGTTGGCACATAGTTAAGGGATAAGGAGATTGCTTCTAGAAACCCTCTTTATACTTAATAGCATTGTAGTTTCCATCTCATGAGACCTCTTTAGTGGAAACCTCCCGCCTTTGTGAAGGAATCCTATCTCATATACATATCCTCTCGGTGCTAAGCACAAACTCCCCTCTTTGAAGTAACATTTAGTCTTTACTTAAGTCATATTTATGAAAGAATGCACTAGGCACTCAAACCAACATATATTATAATAGCTCCTAGATTCTTTAGGTGAGAATGTCCTTTCAACCTTAGAATCAACATATATCATAATATGAGAAAACCTTTCATATTATATGCATAGTGTGTTCATGAGAAAAGCCTTTCATGCAACATATAATACTACCATAATATCAACCTATCATGTGTAGTCATAGCATATCGTACTTAGTCATATCATCATGGTCATGTACATTTCACGCATAATAGTATGTAAAGGTGCATATGAGAATTAGCCTTTCAATTTACACCATAGACACATCATATTAATGTTTATACATGGAGTGTGTGTGTGTGCATGATTGTCCTCACAATGGCACAACAACAACAACATTAACATCATAGACAACTCCCTTCTCAAGGGGGTCATAACATGTACATAATATCCCAACTCATGCACAATTCACCTATATTGCATTTAAGGATCTTAGACCATGTAAATGACATATCTAACATTCATACAATGGACATGGATACATTCATCATTCAAGTAGGTCATTCATGGCATGTGTAGAATCCCATATTCATATAGGGGAATATGTGGGTAGGGTCCTTCCACAATAACACCTCATACACTTCAACATGCATAACACCACAATGATTATAACATATCATTCCTATCCATAACATAGCATACTTTAACCATATCTAGGATTGTAGGGAAGAGGGGCCTTGTCTCAACACTACAATTCATACTAGCAAGTAAGCACCTCCACCATAAGTGGATCAATCCATTCATACAAGGAATACAGTGTAAGTAAAAACCTCCACCATAAGTGGATCGACAATTCAATAGAAGATTACTTATCAACTATTGAAAACCTACATTCATAGCCATCAAGGCTTTCATCAAGATTGCACCCTATTTTCTTAACATTCATACATCAAATAGGATAAATCATAATACAATAATGAATTACATAATAACATACTAGATTCTCATCCTTCATTCATCATTCAAAGCATACTAGGGTTTAGATTTGAGAAAGAAGGGAAATCATGGGTCTTGTGGGGAATTGTTCAAAAACAATAAACATTACTTGAATTCATCCACAAACTTTCATATATAATCATAAATAACCATTTTAGATCAATGGAAACACTTTTAGAAAGAGACCCACGAATTGGATTGAAAACCCAGAAATTGGGGAACTTTGAAAACACTTTGAAAGGGCTCCTTGGTGATAGCTAACCAAGGATAAAGAACTCCCATACCTTAGGTGTAGAAATCCATGCAAATCCCTTGAGAAAGACTTCATCTTCAAGCCCTAGGTTAATCACTTCTTTGGTCTTCAATGGGGGTTCTAGAGAGGAGAAGTTTTTTTTTTTTTGGGGGGGGGGAGAAATTGAGTTAGATTAGG
>JAJOOS010011894.1:0-40937 GCA_029582725.1 Solanum chiquidenum | reverse complement strand
ATCCCCTTGATTTGTATTTATTCTATTTTGGATGATTGTTTCCTATTGTGGATGATTATTTAGTTACTTTTGGCTGTGTCCAAAACTTTCCGCTTATGTTGGCAAAATTGAATGTTGGTTTTTGATCTCATTTATCTATTTCTTGATTTCTTAATGTGTGAATGTTGAGGTTGTTCTCTTTCATATTTGAGTGTTGGTTGCGATCAATACTGATGACCTGAATAGTGCTCTTGATTGAACAATATGTTTGCGCAAGTCCAATGAGGCAAATAAGAGTTGTACAAGTCATGTGTGAACTCTTAGCATATCAATGTGACTAGTCGATTGGTTAAGTGAGTCTTGTGATGATCATTGCCCGGGAGCTTAACTTGTAGAGTAATGATTGATGATGGTGTTGAATTCCTTGTCTGGTGAGATTTTTTTGGAACATGTGCTTGGTGATACCTAGAACTTGCCTTGTTGGTCCAATTGACTAATATTAATAATGAAACAAATGATATTAGGCACAAATTTCTGAGAGTAAACCAAATTGCTATTATACCTCTTTGTGACAACCTTGTGAGAGTGTTAACCTAGCGTGGCACTATTTGAGCCTACCTTTTCATTGAATGAAACATGAACCCATTTAGCCTCTTTCCTCCCCACCTAAAACCTAACATGAACCCATTTAGCCTCTTTCTTCCCCACCTAAAACCTTCATAAAACTTTGGTTCGTTTGAATAGAAAATTTATGCCAAAAGCCTAAGTTGGGGTGTGGTGAAGGAGAGAATATAAGCAAGAACTTTGTGGAAATTCACCCTAAAAAAAAATCATGTTGAAAAAGATGGAATCCCTCCATATATAAGAAAAAAAACAATTGAAAAAGAAGTGTATGATGGAAAGAAAAGGGGTGTCCAATGAGCCATACAAAAATCTTTGTTCGCGAAAGTACTTAAGGTGGATTCTGAAAATCAAAAGACTGGAAGAAAAGGAGAAGAAATGAAATGCAAGCCATGATTAATGAAGGTAGAATTCACTAAGCCAAAACAATCATACCTTTACCCCTAACCACTTTACAAGACTTGAAAGCCCTTGGTCATCTTGATTGAGCCGAATGACATGTTGTTTAAAAAATATGGGCAAGTATATGGGTAGAATCATGCATGCGTTTATCTTTGAGAGTTGAGAGTTGATTTTGATTCCTTAATTATTAAATTTTGATAAGCTTTTTGTGGGCACATAATCAATATTGATGTGAGGGCATTCAAATACTTTTGTTGAGCTAGAATTTGCATCAGAAGCAAGCATTGTGAGCTTGACTTCTATTTGATGATGACTAGTAATAGTTTGAAACTTTTAGTGCACAATTAAACATTGCTTGGGTAGATTAAACCTCACGTGCATTCATCTTGAGTCTCAAATAGCACTATTTGTAGACATTCCTGTTGACTTGTTATGCTTTATTTGAGGACAAACAAAAGTTTAGTTGGGGGTGTTGATAAGTTGGAGATTTCAACTCATTTAGGGCTTAATATTCAAGGAATCAGTGTCCTCAATGCCTATTTTAAGCTCATAATTCATGTTAAAGTATTAATATGGAAAAATGAAGACAAAAGAGCAAGGTGAGGAAATTACAAGGCAAACATGAGCAAAAAGTTGAAAAACTTGAAGGAAAGCAAAGCTGGTACTTGCCAAAGCCACTTGACGAGTCGCCGAGTGGACCTTCAGCTCACCCAAAGTTCCATCATGCCAGCCCATGGACAAGACAAATTTGGCGAGCAAACGAGTGGTACGACGACCTGCTTAACAGATCGACAAGGCCAATTTCAATCACCTAAAGTTACAGAGCAATTTTGCTGAAAAAGGCACGTCAAAAAGGAGAGAAGAGGAGTACTCGGCGCATCGCTAACTGAGTCGCCAAGGCCAACTTACTTCACCGAGTGGATTCCGTTATGAAATTTTGGAAACATATAAATGCAATTTTGAAAAGAGGAAAATGAGTTCCTACATTGTTCACTTGAGTTCTTACATTCTTAAACAATGTGTTTACTATTCTTAGCAAGGATTTAGAGATTGTGAGATTTTTAGCTTTAATTTGAGCATTTGGAGACTTGTGGATCGTTGCCAAATGATGGAAAACTTCGTTGGTAATGATTTCTTGTTATTTATTATGTTTTTCTAAAACCCCCATTCTTGGGGGTGTAATTATGTAGTTGAATGCATTAATTAGCTAATGGGTGTTGTTAGTTACTGATTCATTGTTGTTTTGAGGTGGGTTCAATTAATAGTGTGTGTTTTAATTGAGGAATTGTGGTGCAAATGTAATTCTAGCTTAGTACTTTATACTTGCTTGAGAAAAAAGTGTTAGAGTTGAATTATTAGTTGATGATTGTATTGATTGTGTTGTTACATATCTAACTTGAGAAGGTGGGTTTGAATGCAATTTTGCTAATCTAGCTTGAAAAAGTAGATTGATTAAGATAATGGGTTGTTAATCTGTATTGTGCTTGTCGAAGATCGAATGAATCACTTGATTCGCAATAGTTGATTAAGAAATGACTATTGCATCCAAAACCTAGCCTACCTACTGAGATTCAACAACTTTGGGTAATTAGTAATCACCCATTACACGAAATTACCATTCAGCTTTATCACACTCCCAAGAAACCTTCTCTATTTGGTTACTTTTGATGTTAGTAGTCATAAATTGGTTACCTCAACCCCCCCATTTGACACTAATCGTCAAAACCTTGTGATTTAATTTACTGTTGTAAAATTTCTATATCTACAAATAATTTGAACACTATTTTACTTCTTAATCAAATTCTTTATCATATCACTCCCTGTGGGATCGACCCCATCTCTTAGTTGGGTTTATACTTATTGGTGACCACCTATTCTTAGAATTGGATGAAGTGTAGTTGAGAGTTATCAGCAACGAGGTGACTTTCATAAGGTATTTGTCATTGATGTGATTAACTAAGTAGTTTTTAGTGCGAGTGAAGTGTCTTGTGTGGGTGAATCCCTAGCTGCTGTCCTTTTGAACTATGATGGTAAAGAAATTTGAGATTGTGATGAGGTCGTGGCAGCTTTATCGGGTTTGGGCTCTTATTCTAAAATTCCATTGAAGCTCGATATTGTGCAAGTCATGTGTAAACTCTTAGCATCTCATTGTGACTAGTCAATTGTCGAAGTGAGTCTTGCAATAATCGTTGCACACAAGTTTAACTTGTAGAGTCATGATCGATGATTGTGTTGAATGCCTTATGTGTTGAGATTTACTTGAAATATGTGCGTGGTGATGCCTAGAACTTTCCCCATTGGTCCAACTGACTAGCATTGACGAATGAAAGAAAAGATCTTACCTAAAAACTTTTTGAGAGTGAACCATTTGAGCCTAGGTTGGAACCATTTTACGCAAAAACTATCATACCTCTTTATGACCACCTTGTAAGAGTGTAAGCCTAGATTGGCACCATTTGAGCTTGACCCTTTCTTTGAATTAAAAATGAACACATTAGGCCATTTCCTCCCCAACTAAAACCTTCATAAAGCCTTGGTCTGTTTGAATAGCCAAGTTAGGCCAAAATCATAAGTTGGGGATGTGGTAAAAATGAGGAAAGAAATTTAGCAAGAAGTTTGTGAAATCCACACTTGAGGACTTGTGGGGCAAAATATAAAAAAAGATGGAACCCATCTGTTTAAAAAAAAAGAAAAGCAAGAGAAAAAGGATTGAAAAAGAAATTTGCATATTTTATGCATTGGTTGAAAGAAAAAGGGTATCCGATAAGCTATACAAGAATTTTTGTGTTTGAATATACCAAAGGTGGGTTGCAAAGATGAAAGAATGAAAGAAAAGGAGAAGAAGTGAAATTCAAGCCATGTTTCATGAAGGTAGAAGTCACTAAGCAAAAATGATCATACTTTTACCCTCAGCCCAGTTACAAGCCTTCAAAGACCTTGTTGATCTGGCATAAGCTGAATGATGTGTTGATCGTAAAATACGAGCAAGCCTATGGGTAAAATCATGCATGTATTTATCATTTAGAGTGTGAGAGTTTATTTTGATTCCTTAAGTTATAATCTTTGATGGGCTTTGTGAGGGCATGAAATCATTCTTGATGTTAGGACATTCGAATACTCTTATTGAGCACATATTTGCATTTAAAGTGAGTATTGTGAGCTTTATCTCTATTTGATGATGGCTAGTCATAGTTTGAAACTTTTATTGCACAATTGAACATTGCATGTGTAGATTGAACCTCGTGTGCATTCATGTTGAGTCTCTAGTAGCACTATTTGTACACATCCCTGTTCGCCTGATTGATCTTGTGTTTTACTTGAGAACAAGAAAAAGTTTAAGTTGGGGGTGTTGATGAGTCGTGGATTTCAACTCTTTGAGGGCTTATTATTCAAGGATTTAGTGTCCTCAATGCCTATTTTACGCTCATAACTGATATTAAAATGTTGATATGCAGCAATGAAGGGTCAAGAGCAGGGAAAGGACATTACGATGTAAAAATGTGTGAAAAAGTTGAAGGAAAGCAAAGATGGAACTCACCAGGACCTTTAGCTCGCCGAAAGTTCAAGCATAACAGCCCATGGACGAAACCTATTTGGCGAGAAAACAAGAAAATAGGCGACATGCCGAAGGGATCGGCGATGGGGATCTAGCTCGCCAAAAGTTCCAAAATAACTTGATGAAAGAGCCAAACCAAAAGGAAGAGAAGAGAAGTAACTTGGTGAGTCACCGAATCAGTGAGCCTGACTTACTTCGCTGAGTTGACTTCATGCTGAAATTTTGGGAACGGATAAATACAATTTTTTAAAGAAGAAAAGAAGTTCCCATATTGTTTACCTCTGGGTTTTGGTACTTCTACATTCTAGAACACTATCTTTACATTTTGAGTAGAGATTTAGAGTTTGTGAGATTTTTAGCTTAAATTTCAGCATTTGGGAATTGCAGATCATTAGCAAATCAGATTGAAAACTTCGTTGGTAACGATTTCTTATTTTTCACTATGCTTGTCAAAAACCCCTTTCCTTGGGGGTGTGATTATGTAGTTGAATGCATTAATTAGCTAATGGGTATTGTTAGTTACTTATTTTAATGTTGTTTTGAAATTGGTTCAATTAATTGTTCTTGTTTTAATTGAGGTATTGTAGTTGCAAATGCAATTCTAGCTTCGTTCTCTATGCTTGCTTGTGAAAGAGGTAATAGAGTAGAATCATTGATTGATAATTATTGATTGCGTCTTTAGGAATCTGGCTTGAGAAAGTGGGTTTGGTTGCGTCTTTACAAATCTAGCTTGAAAGAGTTGATTAATTAAGGATTTAGGTTGTTTGGTTGTGTTATGCTCGTTGAGGTTCAAAAGAACTCATTCGAAATGCAATAGTTGATTGAGAAACAACTATAGCACTCAAAACCTAGCTTACCCACTGAGATTCAACACTTTTGGGTAACTAGTAATCACCTCTACTTGTTTACTTCCCATGTTAGTTGTCTTAAATTGGTTATCCAAATCCCCCATTTGATGTAATTTGTTAAAACTTTGTGATTTTTAATGCTGCAAAAGCATGTAACACCTCGGATTCGAGAAAGGGCTAAAAAGGGGTAATGGAGAAGAACTCACAAGCCAACACCTAAACCATGGACCATCCATAGAGCCTAAGACAGGCCGTGAAGGGGACCACCGTCCGTGTGGTGGCCTGTGGCAAGGCCCCCAAGGAACGCCAAGCAAGGACCCTTCCCAGGAGGGGCTTAAGAGCCCATGTGTAGGTGGACGGTTCGTTATGACCCCCGTGTGAGGTAGCTAGAACCAACCCAAGAGTTGGCCTTCTCCCACGAGCACCTAGACGAGCCATGAAAAGTCAAATGGCTCATCTAGATGGTCGTGAAAGAATGAGGCAATAGGGAACCTCTCCCCAGGCTACTGGTCAAGGACCACGGCTGCCACAACAGCCCGTGAGGTCTTTGACGACTCATGAAGGGCATTATCGGGGGTTGTTTCAGCTTTAAGCCAAGAGCTTTTGGGTGTTTTCCTAATTATTTTATCCTAACACTGTCATTTAACCCTTACATAGAAGTCCTATATAAGTCTTTTTAACCCCAAATTTCTCCAATTGAAATCATTTTCTAAATTTCCTTAAAGAAGAACAAGTCTTCCTCTCCCAAAATATTTCTCTCTCTAGAAAGCTTGAAAAAGAAGGGATTAACCTAGGGTTTCAAGTCAAGCCTCCAATTCCATCATTGAAGGCAAGATTTTGGCATTGAGGTATTATAGTTTTCATCCAGGGAGCCCTTTCCTCCACGGAGGTGCCAAATTCTTCAATTTACAAAGTTAGAATTCCCCAATTGAGTTAGGATTTTCTTCTATGTCATGGGTCTTTTAAATATTTATTTATTTGATTGGTTTATGGAATATTATGCATGAATTGATAAAATTCCATGATTTTAAGATGATTTCCCATGAACCCATGTCTAACCCATGTTTTGTAGATATTGATGATTGAAAGTGGGTTTTGAACTATGAAAGATGATTTATGGAATTATGCATGTTCTTATGAAATTGATGAGATATGATGTAGATTGATTTATGAGTAAAAGCATATATGTTGTTATTGGGGTTAATTGTTTGAAAGGATTCCTCAATAACTACTTCATGTATGAATGTGAAAGGTTTTATCACATAAAAGATTCTAAGGTTGAAAAGTCTTCTCACATAAAATGAATAAAAGATAAGAAGCTATGCTAAAAATGAGGCAAGGGGCGAATACCCATGATCTCTAATGGAAGACAAGATGCGATTACCCATGTCACATGAACTATGTGCTAACTTATGGTTGTCTAGATAGACATTAGCTAGTGAATCCACGTAAGCTAGAAAATGCATGGTCTTACTTTGGGAAGTAGGACACCCTCTTTCGGTTTGGGAGATACCGAATTTCATGTTAGTAGCTCACATGGTCTTACATGCCGGTTAAAGGTAAATCTCCCACATTAATGAATTAAGGTTACTTCAAGAAGTATGTCACATGTATTTAATATTATGTTTATTTGCATTGATCATGTTTTATGACTTATGTCTTCTAACCCTTATATATCATATTTTATCTTGGACATTGCATACCATGAAAGATAACCATTTTAAGCATGTTTCTAAATGTATTATGCATGACTATCATATTTGGTACATGTTTTGTACTAACACATACTCTTGATTACATTTCCCCAAATGTTGGGTCCGACATTACAGATTCACACTATCGTGGCAAGTGATCTCATTTAGAAGATTGAAGATTGGTGAGTCCTCATCACACTTCAATTTTCAGACTTGATGTACGGGATGCATCCCGATCAATCATAAGTACTATATGGCTTTTGAGACAATGTTTAGACTTCCATTTTACTTTATAAAACATCTCTATGTTGAAATTGTCTTTTAAATCATTTTATTCTATTATCTTATATGGCGAAAGCTAAGTGGCATATTGATTAGAATAACGTTATTTAAGATACTTCATCTAATTCTAAACGTCAACGATCATTAATCAGTATATAACCCAACTAAATGAGTTGGGGACGAATTCCACAGGGAGCGGTATGTGTTTCAGATTCAATTGGGAAGTATGAACATATTCAAATCAGTCATATGAATCAAGTGATTTCTCTCAACCATTAAAAAGCATGCAAAATAAGAGCAGCCCACACCTTAGTCCATTCACTCTCTTGAGAATGTGTGGGATTCGGTTTAGGATTCACTCTCTCGAGCTGAACCCAGGTCAACCCAATACCCACAAACCATCAACCAATAATTTTAGTTCTAATACCTCTCTCTCGAGCAAACCAAGAACACAAACATAGAACTGCATTTTCAACTACAATTCTTAAATTAAACCACAATTACTGATTAAACTCACTTCTAAATAGCATTTAAACTAACAATTAACAATACCCATAAACTAAATCAGCCTATAATCACATGATCACACCCTAAGAATTGGGGTTTTAGCTAGATATTATAAAAAGGTAAAAATAGTTACCAAATTGATTATCGATCAACTGAGTAAGTGTAGATTCGTCCTTACAATGCTCCAATTTGAAGAATCCCAAAGACCCACTTCCAATTTCTCAAAAGTGAATACCTTCAATCCCTCAAAGCTAAGGAAAAACTAGAGAAAAATGTCTCCAGGTGCTCAAAATGTAATAATAGATTGTTCTAAAGAGTAATTGATACTAAACTAAATGTTCAAAAATGTATTTATAGTCGCCAAAAATGTGCTATGAAGAGTCACTCGGCGAAGTAAGTTGGGCATGCCAAACCACTCGACGAGGCCCTTTGGTCTCTTCCATCGCCTTTCTGCCTTGGTACTCAGCATCCTCAAGGTCTGTAACTTTGGGCGATATACCTTGGCTTCGTGGAATCACTCGGCGATCCGCCGACTGCTCATTTTCATCGCCAACTTGGTTCTTTCCTTCAGGGATTGGCACATTGGAACTTTAGGCGGTCTGATGAGTCACTCAGGGACACGCCGAGTGCTCTTGGCGATCCTCAGGCTCGCCCTACTTTATTTCTTTAGCTTGTTTTGTTCCTTTTTGCATGTTAGTGTCCTTGCTTTGTTTCTCAACCCATATACCTGAAAATCATGGATTTAACATTAGTTATTGACACAAATTAAGCATTTGAGGACACTAAATCTATGTAAGCAAAGCCCTAAATGAGTCCAAATCTTGGAGGTGCTTGTTTTCCATTTTAGAGGGAGAAGCTGCCCCATCATTAATAATAATGCCCCGTACTCTTTTGTGAGGCGGCATGCCACTAACATCCAAGTTGTTCCTAACCATATATGCAATACACGCCAAAACACGCTAGACTTAATCAAAGAAAATTGTAGAAATCATGTCGCAGAAAGTCTCGCTGAACCGATCGACGAGTCGCCGAATCACTTTGGCGAGCAAGATCGGGTTCACCGAAAGGATTGGCCTAAAAATTTCCTAGAAAAAAGACAGGCCGGTGATATACATGGCCTTTCGGCAAGATCAGACTAGCCCGCCGAAAGTTATAGTGTGTTTTAGTGGTTAGGGGCGCATAAAGGGCAATCTAGGGAGACTTTCAGCGAGTAACCGAGAGCACTCGGTGAGCTCAGGCCTCCCAGCTAAAGTTACAGACTCAAACTCAACCAAAACACGAAATTAATGGCGATCTAGGGGAACTTTGGTGAACCGCCGAGTGGTTTGGCGAGCTCGACCCAGCTCGCTAAACTACCCAACATGCCAATTTTCAATCCCACTACCCAAAATCAACCACCCAGCCCCCAAAAACAAAATCAAACAACACCCCCATGCAATTAAGCCCAGACCCATACGACCCATGCCATCGGGGTACTGAGACTTCTCCCGATTTGGCCAAAATTGGCCATTTGATGAATTTAGCTCTTAAGAATGACGTGAACCGCTCCATCATTGGGCAAAAGACGTCATTTAGCATAATTGGGGTTACTCAGACTTCACCGAACAAGACTCAACAACAATTTAACACAACCCAAAAATTTACGATCAATTTTAAAGCACAAAATTCAGGGAATCAACATTTTAAGCAAGGCACAACATCGAAAGTGAAATAGGCAAACTAGCACACATTTACGATTTCAGAGCAGGCCTAGCACACGTCAACACAATTTATATAAATACAATTGAGTTTAACCGCTAATTACGAGTTTGGGGTTGGTAAAACCAATCTTTATGCTGAAATATAATTTTGTAAAGCTAGGCGGCAAAGAATTCCATCTCCGAACACACGATCAATAACCAAAAAGCAATAAAATGCAAAAATATTGAAAAGCTAAAGTGCGGGTGTGATTCTATGAAGTTAAAAGTGAGGGAATATGAAAGAGTTTGAAATTTCAAACCTTTGGCCTTTTAAAAACCGTCCAGTTCGTGGCCCTTTGGCGAAATTAGTCTACTTCGCCGAACCATTCGCAACACGCCAAGTGGTTACTTACCTCACCGAGTTTATAGGACCTCCAGTTAACTTGGTGGTCCAAACACAGATGAAGTTGGGCTCACCGACCTGTTCAGTGAGTCGCTGACTCGCCCCTGGGCCCGCTGAGTTTTACAGACTCCATCCTTGTAATTTCTTGAGTCCAATGGGGGTCCAAGTCAGGCTTGCCGACCTCTTCGATGATTCGCCGACTGGACTCTTGGCTCGCCAACTTGCATATTTCAAACACATTCCACTTTTTCACATGCACAATCAACACTCGTTATTTCAAAAATAAAAATAAAGCAATCAAAATTTGGGTTGCCTCTCAAGCATTGCCTTAGTTAACGTCATAGCACGACACAAGTACCCACTCAAGCTTCATTCTTGGGATTTGCCATAGTAACACTAAGCAACCCCTCTTTGTGTCTTGGGTTGAGATGGTACAACTCTAGTAGCTTAATGGATATGGAATGAGAAACAATCATTTGATTTAGCATTGAGACATTCTCTCTTATCTCTTGCAACACTTTGTCGTGTTCTTCGACTTTGTGGAAAATGCGTGAGTGTGTCTCTTCTATCTGTCCACCCTCATAATCCTTGGGCTTTCTACGCTCATGAGGAAAAATGTACCTATCTTTCTTTTTGTACAGTACTTCAAATTCCATGATCTCTTTGGCCAAGAGGGCAATTGGGTCAACATTTTGGCTAACTCTTGGTCCCTCTCTTGCTCTATGTTCATCTTGGTCATACGATCGATGAGTTGGGATACAATTGCATAGGGTTGTCGTATTAGACCACCTGAAGAAAATTGGTTAGCCACTCCTCTGTTCTCAGGACCAAGACCTCTATAGAAATAATCTAATAACATCTTATCTGAGATTGCATGAGTTGGGCACTGCAACAAGAGTGTCTTAAATCTCAGCCACAACTCATGGATAGTCTCACCCTCCAAGTTTTTGAAATTTAGGATGTTATTCCTTAGAATCATCATCTTTGAAGGAGGGTAGTCCACTTCGTTAC
Organism: Solanum chiquidenum; assembly: GCA_029582725.1. Lineage (NCBI taxonomy): Eukaryota > Viridiplantae > Streptophyta > Magnoliopsida > Solanales > Solanaceae > Solanum > Solanum chiquidenum. Next base: position 29,955 of record JAJOOS010011894.1, on the reverse strand, counting down.
CGTTGCTACCATATACACTCATTTCCTCTGGTTAACAAGTAACACAAAAACCAAAACTAAAAAATAAGTAGATTCAACTATGACTAACAAGAATACAATTCAACTTCACTAAAAGAATTTCAAACAACATCACTCCACGACAGCGGTGCCATTTTGATTTGAATAACATTATCAAAGACACTTCATCCAATTCTAAGTGTCAACGATCGTTAATGATAACTCAACTAAATGAGTTAGGGTCGAATCTCACAGGGAGCGATACGTGTTTCAGATTCAATTGGGAATTATGAACATATTCAAATCAGTCATAGGAATAAAAGTTATCGAATAATGACATCATTCAAATTAAGTGGTGACACAAGTGTCAAATAGGGGGTTTTGGTTAACAACTACAAAAATTCACAAACAATAAGAATTAGCAATAATGACACGGGTTCTTGGGATGTGATCAATTATAGGCAATTATAAACATATGGGTAATTGCAACTACTAGTAAATAGCTAGATATTTGTGAGTAAGCTAGGCTATAGGGGAGATAAACTTTCTCTCGAATAATTTACCCTGAATAAGGTGATTTATCTCGAACAACAACAAGCATGCAAAATAAAAGCAGCCCACACCTTAGTCCATTCACTCTCCCGAGCTTAATGTGTGGGATTGAGTTTAGGATTCACTCTCTCGAGCTGAACCCAGGTCAACCCAATACCCAAAAACCATCAACCAATAATTTTAGTTCTAAAACTTCTCACTCGAGCAAGCGAAGAACAAAACCATAGAACTTCATTTGCAACTACAATTCTTAAATTAAACCACAATTACTGATTAAACTCACTTCTAAATAGCATTTAAACTAACAATTAACAATACCCATAAAATAAATCAACCCATAATCACATGATCACACCCCAAGAATTGGGGTTTTAGCTAGACATTCTAAAAAGGTAAAAATAATTACCAAATTGAGTTTCCATCAACTGGGTAAGTGTAGATTCGTCCTTACAATGATCCAATTTGAAGAATCTCAAGGACCCACTTCTAATTTCTCAAATGTGAATACCTTCAATCCCTCAAAGCTAAGGAAAAACTAGAAAAAAATGTCCCCAGGCGCTCAAAACTTAATAATAGATTGTTCTAAAGAGTAATTGATACTAAAGTAAAGGTTCAAAAATTTATTTATAGTCGCCAAAAATGTGTTGCGAAGAGTCACTCGGTGAATTAAGTTGGGCTTGCCAAACCACTCGGTGAGCCACCCTTTGGTCTCTTCCATCGCCCTTCTGCCTTGGTACTCAACATCCTCAAAATTTATTTCGCGACCAAATAATTTAATGCTTCTCCGCATCACGCACATGCTTCCACACATTGATTTCTTGATCTTTTCTCATGTTTAATTATCTAAAAACACTCCTAAACATCGTGAGATCTTTCTTATCACAAATCGAAATCCTTGAATCCATAATTCAATTCAAGGGAAGTTAAGAGTCAAGTCAAGAGAAGTTAAGAGTCAAGTTAAGAGAAGTTAAGAGTCAAGTCAAGAGAAGTTCATAGAGTCTTTTACAAATGTTTTAACTTAGTTTTAAGACTTGAGTTTTGAGTTTAGTAAAAAGTAAAGTTTGAAGTTCATTTCTTCAAAACAGTATATCGGGACAATGTATTCCCAAAGAGTAAAATGTTTTCACATTTAAAGAATAAAAGAAACCTTGATTTCCAAAAGAGCCTTTGAGCTAGTTTTTTTTCCAGTAAATAGCATTTGAGCTACTTTTTCAGTAAAGAGCCTTTGAGCTAGTTTTTCAGTAAAGAGCCTTTGAACTAGTTTTCCAGTAAAGAGCCTTTGAGCTAGTTTTTCAATTAAAGAGTTAATGCTTTCACACTTAAGCAAGAGAGGAAACTGAGATTTCTAAGATAGCCTTTGAGCTAAGTTTTTGAGAAATTATCGCAAATCACAGAAATAAGTATGTTTTTTTAAAAACATAAGAGCTAGTATCATATTTTGGGAGTAGTATTGAGCACCGATATGGGGGAGAGTTCAGACAACTCACAACCCCCATAAACGATGAGCCACCATGGGTAGAAAAGGGTCATACTTTTTAGATGATTCCTTAGTGCTTTTTATCATAGACTAGTGGATCCACTTAGTAGTTCAGTTTCGAAACTCATGGAAAGGTATAGGACAGCCTTGGTAGCGTGTGGGAAAATGCTATATCATCACGATAGCTCTTAAGTGATGGTTGTCGATTAGAGAAATTCCCACAGAAGTATTTTGTATTTTTATATACATCAGAGATATTTGTATTTTCAAATACAAACAAAGTTCATATTGTATCTTTGCATACCTATATAGTTATTATTGTATTTTTAAATACATAGAGTTGAAAACCATGTTTTAAAGCCTTTCTTTATACTGCATTTATTTACACTACTTTATATTGAAATGAGTTAAGTTAAGTTGAGTTGAGTTGAGCCAGGTAGTTTCTTCAGTTCCTTTCAAGCTTATGTCTTGTTTAGCATTCCAACTCACATACTCGTACATTCAATGTACTAATGCCAGTTGGCCTGCATCATCTTATGATGTAGATGCAGGTAACCAGGATCAACATCCAGTGCCTCGTTGATCAGGTTGAGCACTTAGAGTCTGGTGGTGAGCCTTCTTTCTTTCCGGAGGATCCCTTTTATTGCTTTAAGTATTTTAGTTCATTAGGATGTCGAGGGTGTTGTCCCGATATCCATCTCAGTTATTAGAGGCTTCATAGATAGATAGTCAGTTAGTTCATTTGTCATTATCTTGTTATTGGCTTATGTTCAGATTTGAGTTGCCACTTTGGCTAAGTTAAATGTTTATTTTAAAAACATTTTGAGTTCAGTTTGAGACTGTTATGTTATTTAGATTTTGAATTCTTTCCTTAATGCTTTAAGTCTTCCACTGAGTAAGTAAGCCAGACCAAGGGTTCACTTGGGGCCATCAATGGTTCTCGAGTGCCAGCTATATCCGGGGTGTAGGCTCGAGGCATGACAAACTTGGTATCAGAGCACAAAGTTCAAGAGTCCTAGGGAGTCTATGAAGCAATGTCTGTAGATTCCTAGTTATCGGTGTGAAGCGCGCCACATGGCGGCTGCAACACTTAGGAAAATTTCTCACTTCTTTCATACTCATTTCGTGCATTAGAGTTTGATCTCTAAAAAGTTTCTTCCAATTCGTGCTTGCGCGTGTCTTTCATATCATGCCTCCACGAAGAGTTGTTAGAGGTCATCCTGCTAGTCGTAATTTTGAGGAGCAAGGGGTACCCAATGCACCTGAAGTGCAACCCCAAGGAGAAGTTACCAATGTTTAGTTCAGGGAGGCGATAAGGATGTTGAGTCAAGCTGTGACAAACCAAGCTGGGCAGAGAGAAAACCGACAGGAAGGGAATGATAAAGATTCGTGATTTCTTAAGGATGAATCCTCCAAGCTTCACAGGTTCAAGTGTCAGCTTTAGACCTAAGGGGGAGATGACGAGATAATAAATCAAGTCAAGTGGTTGAGAATAAGATAGTAATGAGTCCCAAAAAGTATGGGAGATGTCTTTTTAGAAGTCTTTTAGTAGTGAAGTGATGTTAAAAGGAGATGGCTAATGATCTATATGCAACAAGTTTAGGAGGACAAGCTGAGAGATAGAGAAGAGTTTAAGAATAAGACGGCTAAGACATTAGGAAATAAGTCTGGGTAGCAAAAGAGTAATGCCAACCGGTCTTCCTTCCAACAGAAATAAAAGGGACCTGCTCCATCAATTGCTAGTGCACCTGCACAATGGAACAAAGGTGAGTACAATAGTCAGAATTCTCAAAACTTCAGAGCTAGACCTGCACATTCGCAAGGTACTATGGCACAAAGAGATGCTAAGAATTCTGCATGTGCTAAGTGTAGTAGGTACCACTCAATATAGTGTCGTGATGGCTCCACTGGTTGCTTTAAGTGTGGCCAAAACGGCCATTTTATGTGAGAGTGTCCAAAGAACAAGCAAGGTAATGGTAATGGGGGCAATAGAGCCCAGTCTTCTTCAATTTCTCCACCTGACAGAGCTGCATCTAGAGGAGCAGCTTTAGGGGCAGGCGAAGGAGGAAATCATCTTTATGCGATCACTAGTCACCAAGAGCAATCGAACTCTCTAAGTGTTGTAACTGGTATGATAAAAGTCTTTACTATTGATGTTTATGCTTTGCTAGATCCAAGAGCGAGTTTATCCTTTGTAACTCCGTATGTTGCGATGAATTTTAATGTTCTTCCTGAGTAACTTAGTGAGCCCTTCAGTGTTTTTACACCTGTTGGCGAGTCTATTCTAAAAGAGAGAGTTTATCATGATTGTCCCATTTTTGTCAATCACAAGAGCGCCATGGTTGATTTAGTTGAGTTAGACATGGTAGATTTCTATGTCATTCTTGGTATGGACTGGATTCATGCCTGTTATGCCTCAGTTGATTGTAGAACTCGAGTTGTTAAGTTTCAGTTTCCAAATGAGTCAGTTTTAGAGTGGAATAGTAGTTCAGCAGTGCCTAACAGTCATTTCATTTCGTACCTTAAGGCAAAGAAGTTAGTTTCTAATGGGTGTCTCTATCACTTAGTCTGAGTTAATGACTCTAGTGTTGAGATACCTCCTATACAATCAGTTTTAGTAGCAAAAGAGTTTCCAGAAGTGTTTCCAGATGATCTTCCTGGAGTCCCTCCTGAGAGAGAGATAGACTTTGGTATAGACATTCTTCGAGATACTCATCCTATATCCATTCTGCCATATAGAATGGCACCAGCAGAGTTGAAGGAGCTTAAAGAACAGTTGAAAGATCTCCTAGATAAGGGCTTTATTCGACCAAGTGTCTCACCTTGGGGCGCTCCGGTCTTATTTATGAGGAAGAAAGATGGTTCCTTAGGATGTGTATAGATTACCGTCGGTTGAACAATGTTACCATCAAGAATAAGTATCCTCTTCAAAGGATTGATGATCTTTTCGATCAAATTCAGGGTGCCACCTATTTCTCTAAGATAGACCTCAGATCTAGCTACCATCATGTAAGAGTAAGGGAATGTGATATTTCAAAAACAGCCTCCAAGACCCGTTATGGTCACTATGAGTTTCTAGTTATGTCGTTCAGTTTAACCAAGCCACCTGCAGCGTTCATGGACCTTATGAGTAGAGTATTCAAGCCCTATTTAGATATGTTTGTTATCGTGTTCATTGATGACATTCTAATCTATTCGAGGAATGAGGAAGATCATGCTAGTCATCGCAGAATAATTCTCCAAACTCTAAGAGATAGAGAGTTGTATGTCAAGTTCTCTAAGTGCGAGTTTTGGCTTGAGTCTGTGCCATTCTTAGGCCACATTTTGTCTGGAGAGGGAATTAAAGTTGATACTCAGAAAATAGAGGCAGTGCAGAATTGGCCTAGACCCACATCTTCGACTGACATTAGGAGTTTCTTGGGTTTGGCTGGCGATTATCAAAGGTTTATCAAGGAATTCTCATCTATTTCATCTCCTTTGACCAAATTGATTCAGAAAACAATGAAGTTTCAATTTTTTGAACCTTGTGATAAAAGCTTTCAGGAATTGAAAAAGAGGTTGACTACTGCCCCAGTTTTGACCTTACCTGACGATACGCAAGGCTTTGTTGTCTATTGTGATGTGTCTAGAGTTGGTTTGGGTTGTGTATTAATGTAGAATGGCAAAATTATAGCTTATGCCTACAGATAGTTGAAAGTTCATGAGAGGAAGTATCCAACCCATGATCTAGAGTTGGTTTCCGTAGTATTTTCTTTGAAAATATGGCACCATCATCTTTATTGTGTTCATGTGAATATGTTCACCGATCATAAGAGTCTTCAGTATGTGTTTAGTCAGAAAGAGCTTAGTCTCAGATAGAGAAGGTGGTTAGAGTTACTCAAAGATTATGACATGAGTATTCTTTATCACCCAGGTAAGGCTAATGTTGTTGATGATGCCTTGAGTAGATTATCTATGGGTAGTACCACCCATTTTGAGGAAGATAAGAAAGAGTTAGCAAAAGAGGTGCATAGACTTGCACGGCTAGAAGTTCGACTAATGGATTCCACAGAAGGAGGAGTAGTGGTGATGAATGGGGTTGCATCATCATTAGTGTCAGAAGTAAAAAGGAAGAAAAACCAAGATCCTATTTTTCTTGAATTAAAGGTAAATATTCATAAGTAAAAAGTAATGGCTTTTGAACAAGGGGGAGATGGTGTGTTGAGGTATCAAGGTAGATTGTGTGATTGATTTCAAGGGTAATTGAGATTATCACCTACCTCTCATTGAGTTTGCTTACAACAATAGTTACCATTCTAGCATCCAGATGGCTCCTTACGAAGCTCTTTATGGAGGAAGATATAGATCTCCTATTGGATGGTTTGAAGTTGGTGAAGCTGGGTTGATAGGACCAGACTTAGTTCGTCAAGCTATGGAGAAAATTAAAGTTATTCAAGGCAGATTGAAAACAGCCCAGAGTCCTCAGAAATCCTACATTGATGGTAGGAGGAGGGAGTTAGAGTTTGAAGTAGATGATCGAGTTTACTTGAAAGTTTCACCCATGAAGGGTGTTATGAGATTTAGTAAGAAGGGGAAGCTTAGTCCCCGATATATTGGTCCTTACAAAATATCCAAGAGGATTGACAATGTAGCTTATGAGTTAGAGCTACCACAAGAGTTAGCAGCGGTTCATCCGGTTGTTTTCACATCTCCATGTTGAAGAAGTGGATTGGCGATCCTTCATTGATCATAGCAACTAAAAATATTGGGATCAATGATAGCTTATCTTATGGGGATATTCTTGTTCAGTTTCTAGATCGCCAAGTTCGCAAGTTGAGGACTAAGGAAGTAGCACCAGTCAAAGTCCTTTGGAGGAACCAATTTGTTGAGGAATCTACTTGGGAAGCTTAGAAGGATATGAAGAAGAGATATCCCCATCTCTTCGAATCCGGAGAAGTTCCAAATTAAGGTACTAATCCTTTACTTGGCATTTTAATTACAAGTTGGCATGTTGTGTTTTCTTTGCTTGTTGGGTGTTTAAACTACATGTTAGATATTACGCCCTTAATCCACTAAGAGTAATCTAATTCAAGGACGAATGTTCTCAAGGGGGAGATATTGTAACACCCCGTAACTAGAAAAAGCTAAAATTAGAAAGAGTGATTTTTGGAAATAATAAAAATCTGGAAATTGGTTAAGTTAAGTTAAGTTTGGGTTTTGGTCAACTTCAAATGAACATAAATACTAGCCCGGGATACTTTAGGTGTGTTTTCAGATATCGTAGGAAAGATCATGGAATAATATTTCAAACGCCGCCGAGTTTGCGCGATTCTGAGTTTGTATGAGTGAGATATGCCTATTTGAAGTTAGGCTGTTCAAATAAGGAAAGTCTAAACCGGATTTTAGAAGGGAATTATGGTCTTTTCCTTACCCAATTATTTTATTTCATTTTTGGGCAAGTAATTGGGGTCTAAACCGATCTTAGTCAGTTTTCACTTTTGGAAAAAAAGTTAGGGTTTTGAGAGAAGAGAAAAGAAGAGGAGAAAAGAGGAGATGAAGCAAGAATCGTCAAGATCGTTCAAGTTTGATCATGGATTTCATCAAGGGGTGATCCCTACGAGGTATGTGAGTTCACAAAGCGTTGGGTTCGTTCACCGACGAGCCAAACATGTCTATTTCTCTATGATTTTCATCCTAAAAGATTGAGGCTTTGATGTTCTTGAGTTGTGTTCTTGAATTGCTTTCGTTTTTGAATTTGGGATGAGATTGAGGAATTCTTGAGAGTTTAAGCTCGATTTTAGAGTTGTGTTTGATTAGATTCTTGTGTACATATGCTGGGTATCTGAATCTAAAGGGAATTTGAGAAAAAGAATCGAGTTTAGGTGAATTGGGATCAAAAAATGAAGAAAGAACAAGTCAGGCAAATCTGTGTACTAGGTCCGCATCGCGGACCTATTCCTCAGGATTGGAAAAATCTTCTCCGCATCGCGGAGTGGTCACGTACCGTTCTGCCTCAAAATTTATTTTGCGACCAAATAATTAAATGCATCTCCGCGTCGCGGACATCCTTCCAGATAGTGATTTCTTGATCTTTTCTCATGTTTAACCATATAAAAACAATCTTAAGCATCCTGAGATCTTTCTTATCACAAATCAAAATCCTTGAATTCATAATTCAATTCAAGGAAAGTTAAGAGTCAAGTCAAGAGAAGTTAAGAGTCAAGTTAAGAGAAGTTAAGAGTCATGTCAAGAGAAGTTCATAGAGTCTTCCAAGAGTCTTTTACAAATGTTTTAACTTTATTTTAAGACTTTAGTTTTGAGTTGAGTAAAGAGTAAAGTTTGAACTTCAGTTCTTCAAAAGAGTATTTCGGGACAATATATTCCCAAAGAGTAATTTTTTTTTCACATTTAAAGAAGAAAGAAAACCTTGATTTCCAAAAGAGCCTTTGAGCTAGTTTTTTTTTCCAATAAAGAGCATTTGAGCTAGTTTTTCAGTAAAAAGCCTTATAGCTAGTTTTTCAGTAAAGAGCCTTTGAGCTAGTTTTTCAGTAAAGTGTCTTTGAGCTAGTTTTTCTGTAAAGAGCCTTTGAGCTAGTTTTTCAGTTAAAGAGTAAATGCTTTCACAATTAAGCAAGAGAGGAAACTGAGATTTCCAAGATATCCTTTGAGCTAAGTTTTTGAGAAATTATCTTAAATCACAGAAAGAAGTATGTTTTTTAAAAAAACATAAGAGCTAGTATCATATTTTGGGATTAGTATTGAACACCTATATTGGGAGAGTTCAGACAACTCACAACCCCCATAAACCATGGATCCACCATGGGTAGAAAAGGGTCATACTTTTTAGATGATTCCTTGGTACTTTTTAGCATAGACTAGTGGATCCACTTAGTAGTTTAGGTTCTATACTAATGGCAAGGTATAGGAATGCCTTGGCAGCGTGAGGTGAAATGGTGTATCATCACGATAACTCTTAAGTGATGGTTGTCGGTTAGAGAAACTCCCCCAATAGTATTTTGTATTTTTATATACATCAGAGATATTTGTATTTTCATATACAAACAAAGTTCATATTGTATCTTTGCATACATACAGAGTTATTATTATATTTTTAAATAAAAAGAGTTGAAAAACATGTTTTAAAGCCTTCCTTTATACTGCATTTATTTACACTGTTTTATATTGAAATGAGTTCAGTTAAGTTGAGTTGATTCCAACTGATATACTCGTACATTCAATGTACTAATGCTAGTTGGCCTGCATCATCTTATGATGCAGATGCAGGTAACCAGGATCAGCATCTAGTACCTCGTTGATTAGGTTGAGAACTCAGATTCTGGTGGTGAGCCTCTTTGCTTTCTAAAGGATCCTTTTTATTACTTTAAGTATTTTAGTTCGTTAGGATGTCGTGGGTCTTGTCCCTACATCCATCTCAGTTATTAGAGGCTTCATAGATAGACAATCAACTAGTTCATTTGTCATTATCTTATTGGCTTATGTTTAGATTTGAGTTGCCACTTTGGCCAAGTTAAATGTTTATTTTTAAAACATTTTGAGTTCAGTTTGAGACAGTTGAGTTATTTAGCATTTTAATTCTTTCCTTAATGCTTTAAGTCTTCCGCTGAGTAAGTAAGCCACTCCAAGGGTTCACTTGGGGCCAACAATGGTTCTCGAGTGCCAGCCATGTCCGGGGTGTAGGCTCGGGGTATGACACTACTTTTGTGTTCTTGGCTTGCTCGAGAGAGAGGTTTTAGTACTAAGATTATTGATTAGTGATTTGTGGGTATTGGGTTGAGATGGGTTTAGCTTGAGAGAGTGAATCCTAAATCCAATCCTACCCATCTATCTCAGAAGAGTGGATGAATTAAGGTGTGGGCTATTTTTCATTGTCATGCTTATTGATGTTTGAAAGAAATCACCTTATTTGGGGTATTGTTCGAGAGAAAGCTATCTTTCTTATAGTTTAGCCTACTCACTGATTTATAGTTGATTATTAGTAGTTCCAATTACCCACATATCTATATTTTCCTATAATCGATCACATCCCGAGAATCCTTCTCCCTATTGTTATTTCGAAGATTTGTGACTGTTTGAAGTTGATAATCGCAAACAAAACCCCCATTTGACATTCGTGTCACCCCTTTAATTTGATTAATGTCTTTCTCTATAATTTCTATTCCTATGGTTGATTAGACCACATTTGTACTTCGTATTTGAATTTAAAACACGTACCGCTCCCTGTGGGATTCGACCCCAACTCATTTTATACTGATTTACGATCCTTGACACCTAGAATTGGATGAGATGTTCTTGAAAGGTTAAATCAAAATGGCGCCGCTACTGGGGAGCTGTGTTGTTTTAATTTTTTTTGGTGAATTTAAATTGTGTTCTTTTTCGTCATAGTTGAATCTACTTATATTATTTTTGGTTTTGTGTTGCTTGTGTTAAAACAGAGGAGGAGATGAGCGTAAATGGAAGTAATGGTAGTCAAGTGGGCCACCAAGATGATGTTGGGAACCTAAACGATGTCAATTACCCAACATGAATGACCCAATCCAAATGGGTGGTGTTGGTGCCATTTGTTCATCTCCAGCTAAAGGAAACAATGTTTTCCACATCACAAGCACCATGCTTTAGCTCCTACAATTGAAAGGTTTGTTTGGGGGACTAGCTCATGAGGATCCCCATGAGCATCTCAAAATTTTTGTTGATGTCTATGGACCGTTCTCATTTAAGAATATATCATAAGAATCGGTCCGTCTGAGGTTGTTCCCATTCTCTTTAATGGGTGAAGCCACTAAATGGCTAGCTGAGTTACCAAGGGACTCTATCACCATTTGGGATGAGCTGACCATAACATTTTAGGTGCGATTCTTTCCTCTATTAAAGATGATGACTGTACGGGATGTAATCCAAGGTTTCAAACGCGTGGAAGGAGAGCCAATCCATGAGGCATGGCTGAGATTTTAGAAGCTGGTGCTTCAATGCACAAGTCATGGACATCCAGATAATGTGCTGCTTCAACATTTCAATAGAAGCCTTGATTCGATAAACAAAGGAGTGGCTGATCAACTTTCTCTAGGTGGTCTAATGCAACATCCCTATGCAGTGGTATCTCAACTCCTTGATTGCATGACCAAGATTAACATGGTATGGTACACTCATGAAGACCAGGTCTGTCCTCTCACTTATAAAATGACAGAAGAGTAGATCGAGAAGGATAAAGAGAGAGACCAAAACATGGCCAAAATGATGACCCAATTAGATATCTTCGCTAAAACTGTCATGGGTGCTGGTGCAAGGACTGTTAATGATGTGGGTGTTGGCGGAATGAACCCCGATGAAGCTAAATTTGAAGTGATGTACAATGAGGAAGTAAACTTCCTAGCCAACCAAGGAGGAGATTATTGTGCAAATTACCAAAGACTGGGTGGTAATCAAGGTTGGAATAAAGATGAGGGCTGGAGAGACCATGACAGAGAATGGTGTGATCGTAACGCCACTTGGAAGGAAAAAGGGGAAGAAGGATAGGTATGTTCCTAATCATGAGCATCAAAAGCCCAAAGACTCCGAGGGTTTCCGTACAGAAGACATGCTCTCATGCATTCTCAACAAGGTTGAAGGGTCCGATAAAGTGTTGAAGGAAATGAAGGAAGGTGTATCAACTCTCAACTAGACGGTGACCTCTCACTCAGTTTCAATTAAACAGCTGGAGACCCAAATGGGTCATATTTTGTCACAATTGAACCCAAGATAACAAGGGGGGTTGCCTAGTGATACTACGACAAACCCCAAAAATGAAGCTTGAATAGGTAAATGCGTCATGCCACAACGGTAACTAAAGCGCTTCTTGGGAGGCAACCCAAGTTTTAACTGCTTTAAGTTTTATTTTGAATAATGGGTGTTGATTGTGCAGGTTGAAAAGTGGAGTGTGTTTGAGATTGTACAATTTGGCTAGCCAAAAAGTCCAGTCAGTGACTTGCCGAAGAGGTCGACAAGCCCAACCTGGACCACTGTTGGACTCACAAATTCATGAGGTGGAAGTCTGTAAAAACTCAGTGAGCCAATTTCTAAATCGGTGACTTGCCGAACAGGTCGGTGATCCTAATTTTGTCTGCCGTTTTGACCCCCAACTTGACTAGAGGTCCTGTAAAACTCAGGGAGGTAAGCTACCAGTCGGCGCATCACTGAGTGGTTCTGCGTGGTTGACTAATATCTCCGAAAGGGTCGCAAATTAAAAGGTTTTATAAGGCCAAATGGTTTAAAAAATCAAAATCTTTCATATTTTCTCAATTCAATCCCCGTACACTCTCACCCGCACCTTATATCTTCCATATTTTCCCATTTTTATTGCTTTTTGTGTTGGATCTCATGCTCGGATTTGGATTACTTTTCCGCCTAGCTTATCAAACTTTCAATTTGGCATTTCGGTTGGTTTTCTAAACCCCAAACTTTAGTTTAATGATCGAACTCAAATGCTATTGGTAATTATGTGCTACTTTATGTAGGGTGATTGTTTAAATGATGTTTTATGTGTCATATTGCCCGTAATTGTGTGCAAATTTTTGCCTAAATGCTTAAAAAGATGATTTCCCGAGTTTTGTGCGTTAAAATTGATCGTAAATTATTGGGTTGCGATTATTTTATGGTGGGTCTAATTGGTTGAAGTCTAAGTAACCCCCAATTGTGATAAATGACATACTTTTCCCAATGATGGAGTGTTTGACGTCATTCTTAAGGGCATAAGTCGTCAAATGACCAATTTTGGCTAAATCGAGGGAAGTCTAAATACCCCGAAGGAATGGGTCGATTGGGTCTGGTCCTAATTGTATATTATGTGTGTTTGATTTTGATTGCGGGGGCAGAGTGCTTGATTTTGGGAAATAAGGTTGAAATCTGGTGAGTTGGGCAGTTTGGCGAGCAAGGTCGAGCTCGCTGAACGGTTCGGCGGCTCACCAACGTCCCCCTTGATCACCCTTAATTTCTCAATTTGGCTTAGTTAGAGTCTGCAACTTTTGGTGGGAACCCTGAGCTAGACAAGTTCACTCGGCGACTCACCGAAAGGTCCTTTTGATCGTCCTTTATGCGCCCCTAACCCCTAAAACACACTGTAATATTCGGTGGGCTAGTCTGAGTTCACCGAGTGATGTCGGCAATTCACCGAAAGGACCTGCACATCGCCAACCTGCCATTTTTCTAGAATTTTTCAGGCCAATACTTTTGGCGAGCCCGATCTGGCTCGCCAAAGTGACTCGGCGACTCACTGATTGGTTCGGCGAGTCTTTCTGCAACTTAAATTATGCAAATTTTCTTGAAAATTTTCCAACACTTTTTGATGTTTTTTGGAGATATGGCTAGACCCAAAGTATCGGGATGAGACATGCCACTCCGTAAACGAGCAATGGGAATCATCACCAATGAGGATGCAATGGAAACCAAAGAAAAAATGACTAAACTTCCTACCATGAATGAGAAAGGCAAAGGAAAGGGAAAGGCTCCCACAACTGCATCACCAGAGGCAAGCTCCGATAGTGAGGCAGTCTACGCAACTCGCCTCACCACTTCTGAAAGTGAGGGAGAACACCAGGATCCTCAGGCTGTAATCTCTGAGCCTAAGGATGATCAGCTGCTATTAGGCCGATGAACTGAAATACACTCCAAGAGGATGCATGATCTGTCTAGGATCCAGGTGCCTCAGACCACTCCTCCTCCCCCCAGTTCCAGATCAGGTTGTGGCCCCAGCACCACCTGTACAGGGTCCTCCTCCCCGATCTCTCAACAAATTAAAGGCTGAGGGGATGAGGACTATCATTCAGGAGATGAGGTTGTCTATAGATGGTATGATAGACCGATACGCAGAAATACAACGTACCCTAAAGTCACACAAGTTTGAGATCTTTACTAAGCCCCCGGGCCCCTACATTCCTCATTGGGTCTGGGATTTTTACGCTGCCTATGAAGCATTAGTGTCACAGAGAAAGAGGAAGGCTACTGCCTTTAAGCTAGTCGACTATGTAGTTGTCAGGGGAAGACAAGTAAAGTTTGATAGTGATGACATAAATGCCGTATTGGGGTGCACTAAGAAAATCACAGATGATTACCATAGTATGATCAGGAGAACGATATTTGAGAACATGAAGCATTGGTTGGCTCCTCTCCTTTCTCATGGTACTCCTACGTGGATTGAGGTTGGGATGACCATAGAGAAGAAAGATCTAATTATGGCGGCGAGGTACTGGTTTGGGTTTATTAGCAGCACAATCATGCTGTCCCAGAATTAGTCTATCCTCCGCCACATGAAGGTGGCCTATCTTTGGATCTATCATTGATAGGAAGAGCCTCAATTTGGGTATGATCATTGGACAAGAGATGGCCATGAAGGCCAGGCAGCGTCAGACATCTCTCCCATTCCCGGTGTTGATCATCGAATTATGCAGACGTGCCTGTGTTCCACGTGATGAGAAGAAGGATGTGGAAGTGACTCCCACTTCCTCTACTGACATCTGACGCATTGAGGCCGAGTACTTGAAGGATTAGGCTGAAAAGAAGAGGGCATCCCCGATGGATGCATCCCTGGCTATTGATAATGAGACACTACCGACAGAGGTAATATTGACTACTCTGACTTTTGGGCCTTCAGTTATTTCTAGCTCCGCCCTTCTATTACCCCGAGCTCTTCTACCGCTTCCCTACCTCCTAGATCTGCTGCTAGTTCTGCTGTATCCCGACCTTCACTCACCCAGGACATGCTATTATGGATGATGTAAGTGCCTCCAGGCAAGAGGCTACAGTCCCTGTGATGATTGAGAGAGATCTCACCACTTCTTTTACACCTCTTAGAGAGTCTATTGATGCCCTCATGATAAGTATAGAGGTGTGTGAGAGATGTCAGGGAGTCACTCATAAGGTAACGGCTTTAAATGCCGCAATTTCAGAGTTGAGAAAGGATGTAGACCAGCTGAAGTCCACTGATATGTCGATGATATTTGAGACCGTGGAGATCTCTGATGACATGGACACAGATACTCCAGCCTATTTTGATATGCCTCTGGCTACCACTGGAGATGAGGTTAGAGATGATGATATGGCTGTGGAGTCCGAGGCTGAGACTGATGTGGAGCAACTCGGTGTTTAGGAGAAGACCACATATGAGGGCCTGCATGAGGTTTAAGAGGCTATGGTATATTCAGTCATTCAGACTTCGTTGAGAGAGACTTCCCTGACAGGTTCTAGTGGAGCCAGTGTTGATGTTACTCCAGGCACAGATGCCCAAGACCAAAGTGTGACCCCGTGCATTGATGCCCCGACAGACGGAGCGACTGAGTAGAAAGGATTATCTTTACCTCCCTCTCTGTTGTTTTTATTGATTTTTGTGTTTTGAGTTGCATTTGAGGACAACTGCTTTTGTTTTGTGGGTGGGGTGAGGTATTTCCATACCTACCTCTTGTGATTATATTTTTATTTGTGAATATTGGGTTTTTTGATTTATATGTGATCTATTTTTGTTTTTGATCTTATTTTGTGGATGTTTGAGCTCATGGCTCCTTGTTTTTTAATGGAAATGGTTTTTGACCTATTTTGAAAATTTTGTGCCACCTCTATCATTTGTGATTGTTGTTGTTCTTCTAAGAATTTGAGTATCGATTATGATCAATACCGATGAATTAAATAGTGCTCTTAATTGAACGAAATGAATGTGCGGCTACGATGAGGCCAAATGAAGTTGCATAGATAATGTGTGGACTTTTTACATCTCGTTGTAACTAGCCGGTTATCGAATAAGTTTATTGTGATGAACATTGCACATTAGCTATAAAGTGTGGAGTCTTATTTGATATTGGTACCAATTCCTTATGTGATGAGCTTACTTTGAACATTGTGTGATGAAACCTAGAATTTGCCCCATTGGTCCGGTTAACTAAATGATGCAAGCACTTGAAATAATCTTAGGAAACAATTTTTAAAGAGTGAAACAATTCGATAATATACCTCTTTTGTGGCCATCCTTGTGAGATGTGTGAACCTTGCTTGAACCCCCTTGAGCCTTATCCTCTTCTTGGAAGAAAATTGAAACAATTTGACCCCTCTTTATACATTCACCCATAACTCTCATGATGTGTGGTTTGTTTGAATAGGCAACTTAGGACAAAAACCTAAGTTGGGGGTGTAGTCAAAAGAGAAGGAAAATCAAGAAGTGTAAAAAATAAAATCCCCTTTTGAGAATGGTTTTGAAAAAGATGGAACCCCTCCATATGAAAAAAAGGAAAGAGAAAAGAAGCAAAGAAAAAGAAGGAAAAAGTTGTGAAATAAAGTGATGAAAATTGCAAAAGAAATGGGGTGTCCAGTAGTTCATAAAAAATTGAATAATGGGGTGGATTATGAGCATGTTTGAAATGTTAAAGAAAAAGAGAAAGGTGATGTTCAGGCCACACTTCATGAGGGTAGAAGCCACTGATCCTAAATTACCATACCTTTACACTTAGCCCCGTTACAAGCCTTGAAAAGACTTTTGTGATCTTGAGTAAGCTGAAATGAGTGTTGATTGGAAAATAAGGGCAAACCTATGGGTGAAGTCATGCATGTGTTCATCTTTGTGAGTGTGAGATTCGTTTGTGATTCCGGAACTATAAATTGTTGAAGAACTCTGTGTTTATTTGGAATCATCTTTGTTGTGAGGGCATTTGAGTATCTTTGTTGTGCTTGGACTTGCATTTGAAGCAAATATTTTGAACTTGAGCATCTTTGATAATGGTGAGTCACAAGTTGAATCTTTGAGTGAACAATTGATCATTGCATGAGTAAGTTGAATCATGTTGTGTGCATTCATGCTGAGTCTTAGGCAGCACTACTTGAGACATCCATGTTGAACTGCTGATCTTGAGTTTTACTTGAGGACAAACAAAAGTTTAAGTTGGGGGTGTTGATGAGTCCCAGATTTCGACTCATTTGGGGCTTTGTTTATATATATTTAGTGTCCTCAAATGCTTAATTTGTGCCATGAATTGATGTTAAATCCTTGATTTCCAGGTATATGGATTGAAAAACAAAACAAGGACACTAATAGACAAAAAGGAACAAAACAAGTTGAAGAAATGAAGAAGAGTGAGCCTGAGAATCGCCAAGAGGACTTGGCGTGCCGCCGAGTGGCTCATCCGACCACCTAAAGTTCCAGTGTGTCAAGCCCTGAAGGAAGAAACCAAGTCGGCAACAAAAAGGAGAAGTCGCGAATCACTGAGCAGTTCCGCAAAGCAAAGTTACATCGCCCAAAGTTACAGAACACGAGGATGCTAAATGCCAAGATGAAAATGCGATGGAGGAGGTCAAAGAGAGGCTCGCCGAGTGTAACGACCCATAAAATGAATAAGTAAAACTAGAGCCTAACTAATGTGTCTTGGAGTTATTGTGAAGTTTGAGGGTGTAAAATGTTGTCCCAAGCTATGGTTTAAGGGTTTATGGGTTAAACGTCAAGGTACAACTCCCCAAGGACCACTCTAGGGGTCCTTGAGAAGGACCCTAAAGCCTAACCCCCAAGACCCTTTGAAACCAAAAAGTTGCCAATTTGAGGGTGACCTACGAAAGGGGTCCATGCCCCGTAGTTCCATCCACGCCTCGTGGATGGCCTCCGTAGGTCATGGCCCCCAAAACCTAGCCACAACCATAAACCACCAGGGCACAGGATGGCCCGTGGTCCCATCCACGGTCCGTAGATGGGGGTTTCGTGGTTGGCACTAATTTTCTGTCCAAGTCGGCCAAGATGAGGGCTAATTGGTAAATTGCTTTTAAGTCTATTTTAGTTGGGGGGACTGTTTAAATTAGTTTATTAATGTATTTTAAGGGTTTTTAAAGTATTGAACATATTTTAGACTTCATTATTTCAAAACCCAAAATACAAACCTCCCCTCCCCTCCAAAAGTTCTATCTCTAGAAACCTCCATTGGAGGTGAAGACTTCAAGCTTCCAAGGTCAAGATTTCAAGTTTTTCAAGGGATTTTCGTGGATTTCATCAATTAAAGGTATGGTAGTCTTCATCCTTGACTTATTTTCTTTGAAGGAGCCAATTTCAAAAGTGATTTCAAGTCTCCAATGTTTTCTCTAAAACCCTAGTTTTCAATCTTGGAATGGGTTCGAAACCAAACGATTTTCAAAGGCATTATTGAATTGAATTATAAATGAATTATGGATTTAAATATAAATTAAGATGATTTCTTCCTAGAACCCATGTTTTTCCCCAAATTCCTAAATTGTGATTTGTGATTGGGAATTGATTGATTATGGAAGTATGTTGATTTATTTATGTTTATATTGGATTAATGATTGAATCATGTCAATTTCCTAATCTATTGTAGTAGTTTGGATTTATGGGTTGATGTTGGTTCATATCCCTAAGGGGCAATTTGATGAAGGATTATGTATGATTATGATGTGAAGTATATGTGTGATCTCAATTAAAGTATTATGATCATGTTTAGAATGTAATTGTTCTATGATTGAATGTTATTTCTCTATTAACACTTATGAATGATGATGGTCTATGTGAAATGTTATTATCACATACACACACTCGTGAATGACTAATGAATGAAGTTTCATATGATTATGTTAATGATGATGGGTTGATTGAAAGGAAATTCTTGATTGTACTCTAATGAATGATAATGACTTGTTGTGAGAGGACTTTCTCACAATATGGGGATTCTTAGGTGAAAGGATATTCTTATCTTTGAATCTATGAGCTTTCCAACGAATGAATGTTGGGTTTGAGATGGATGCCCATACATTAGTTGAGGTGGGGCATCTAGTAGCAATCTGATATCTTATAATAATGAATGAATGTTGGGTTTGAGATAGATGCCCATACGTTAGTTGAGGCGGGGTATCTAGTAGCAATCTCTTATCGCATAATAATGAATAAAAGTAATGAATGTCAAATACTCCGTGGGGAATAATTCTAATCCCCGAGTGGATATGGATTGAGATGGATACTTATACGTGAGTTGAGGCGGGGTATCTAGTAACAATCTCTTGAGATTGTTGCCTATACGTTAGTTGAGGTTGAGGAGGGGTATCTATTACCAATCTCCCTATCAGATAACTAAGTGCCTACATAGGTCTAGCTAGTGGATCCACTTAAGCTAAAAATAATGGTCCTACCTTAGACAAGTAGGAATCCCTTATCCGGTGAGGGTGACACCGGGATTCCATGAATTGCTCACATGGTCTATATCGGTTAAGGCTTACCCCCACAAAGAATGTTAATGAACTATGGCTTCTTAAGAATGCAGTACTTAGTGTGGGTGGTGGTATGGGACGCCATTAATGCATTGCACATGTAGGCTTCGAGAGAGGTTGTGGTGTGTTCCCTTATAATGTTAAATGTAATGAATGTGCTCTTATGATGATGTTAACGAAGAATGTTGATCTAATGTCTAAATGAATGAAGGTGCTTTTAATGAAATGAAACTAATGAAGAATGTGACTTATGCTTGAATGAGATGATGCATACTATACTTGGGTTGTATTATGAGTTACTTCCTTGTTATGACTTATGGTGTATTAATGTGCCTTGCCTATGGTGACTTCAAAGGAGTACTTAGTGTGATTAGTAGTATGGGATGCTAATTAAACATTGCACAAATATGACTTACGATTGTCTTAGGTGATGGTCCTTATGTGATGATATGGCGTATGTCATGTTTATGTCTCTTATGTATGAGTATTGTGCAAGGATGGAAATATTGAATGGTAAGTTCACTTTTGGTTACCTTAAGGCGGTACTTTGGTGTGGATGGTGGTATGGGACGCTATCCATACATAGCACAAAGTATATCTTGAGGGTTACTTGAGCTGAAGGCTTAATGTGATGGTAATGGGTTATAGGTGATTATGTTCTAATGTGGTTAAATGACTTGTATGTTGGTTATGGTTGAATATTATGCCTCTTATGTTTATGTTCATGAATTTTTCTCAAAATGGCATATATCATGACTTTCCAATAAAATGTCCATTTTAAGCATGTTTTTGCATGGCTATCATACTTAGTACTCAATTGTGCTAACCCATATTTCATCATGTTTTACTACAAGTGTAGGTTCCGGCATTTGAGTGATTCTGTCTAGTGAAGTTTGGAATTGAGATTCTCCAAGACTAAGTGGTATGTCCTCATAGATCGAGGAGAAGTGTTTAGATGTTTCCTTTCTTTTCATGTAATAGACTATTGTAAAGACTTCGATTGTAAAGGGTCGTGACCCTATTTTGTTTCAAGTATGTTGCCTAGATGGCCATGTGAGACGATAGACTTCTGCTTGCTTTTAATGATTTCAATTGTTGGATTTATAAAAGAAAAGTTTTAAATTCCACACAATTTTTAAGTATCTTATGCAATGAATATGCTATGAGGCTTGTATGAGACCCTTTCGGGGTCAAGTACGTTGTGTCGCTTCTGGAGTGTAGACTCGGGTCGTGACAAACGTGGTATTAGAGCACAAGATTTTGGATATGGTTTGTAGGATTGATGTCTCACAAGCCACGTCTAGTAGAGTCTTGTTCATCGGTGTGAGTCGCGACACGTCTATGAGCGAGAGGCTATAGGACATTAGGAAGTTACACTTTTTTCATATTCTTCAAGCCGTGCCATAAAGTTTAACTCTAAAATGTCTCTCTCGTATTCCTTATCCAATGGTCTTTAGGGTATGACCATTTGATACGCTTATGCTAGAAGGAGTGAGGGAGGAAAGTGAGTGTTGATGTCAATTATGGCTATGTGACTTGTTAGACTTGAGGTGATAGATTGTGATATTCTCTTTAGTATGAATAGGTTGCGTTATGGTTATGTCTAGTTGATGATAGAACCCGCCTTAGTTATGATGAGTTTTGAGATGTTGAAAGAGTTGATGAAATGTGGTGTTCTAGAAATGCCTAGTTGTGTTGAGTGAGTAGACTTCTCTAAGACGGGTAGAAGTGTAATTCACCTCAGTTTAGAATCATCTTGTGTGATGAGTGTGAGGGTTTAGTGATGTTTTGCTCTGACCTTAGAATGGAAATAAGTGATGTTTAAAAGAGCTTGTATAGGCTTAATCCCTAGTGGGGGGGATAATGTTCTTAGATGGTAAGGTCATGGAGTTTCCTTGATGTTCATGAGTTAGGCTTGCTTAATATTTTCACCTTATGAGGTGTAGTGAGTTGAGGAGTTTAGACCCGGTGTGGTAGACTCATATGAGACCTTGAGTGGTGTTGGTAAGGTTGTTTGTGAGGAAGAGTTGCTTTATGAGGACCTTCCTAGTTTAAAACCACCGGTATGTTGATGGTTTGTTGTAAGTTGTGAATGTCTTGATTAAGATTCCTATGTTGTTTTCATGTTAGCCTTAGTTGGGTTTTATCCTAACTAGGGGATAGTATGTTGAATAGTAAGGTTGTTGAGAGTTTTGAAATCCTTATCTCTTTCCTTCTATTCCTATTCAAGCCTAAGACAAAGAGTTCTTTTTTGGCTTGTTTAATGTTTTGGAGTCATGTGTGATTGTGTGTTTCCATGGTCTCCTTATGTTATGCATGTTCTTAATGAGTTTATGTTTGAATGAGAAAATGAGTTTATATGAATTATGTTCCTCTTGTTGATATGCATTTAGTATGAGTTGTCTATATGCTTCATGAGGTTGATTGTTGAACATGCCTAATGTGCTATTATGAAGAATTTGCATAATATGCTTAATGATGTTGTGATGAGCATGATATGAGTTGGAGAAGGTAATTCCTCTAATGTAATGAGAATTGTTGAAGATATGATGCATAATGAGTTTGTAGATGTAGTTCCTACTTTCTTGTTTTGCTTTGAGCTTGTTGATGTGGAGTTGAGGTTTCCTCCTAGTTTTATGCATTTGTTTATGATGTTGGATGCATGATGGGCTGCTAGTCTTGAGTCGTTAACCCATTAATGTGTTTTAAGTGTCATTCGAGGACGAATATTCCTAGGTGGGAGATAATGTAATGACTCGTAAAACAAATAAGTGAAACTAGAGCCTAACTAATGTGTCTTGGAGTTGTTGTAAGGTTTGAGGGTGTAAAATATTGTCCCAGGCTATGGTTGACGGGTTTAGGGGTTAAACATGAAGGTACGACTCCCCAAGGACCACCCTAGGGGTCCTTGAGGAGGACCCTAAAGCCTAACCCCCAAGATCCCTTGAAATAAAAAAGTTGCCAATTTGAGGGTGACCTATGGAAGGGGTCCATGCTCCGTAGGTCCATCCACGCCCCGTGGATGGCCTCCGTAGGTCATGGCCCTCAAAACCTAGCCACAACCACAAACCATGAGGGCACAGGACGGTCCGTGGTCCCATCCACAGTCGTGGATGGGGGTTTCGTGGTTGGCACCAGTTTTCTGTCCAAGTCGACCAAGGTGAGGGCTAATTGGTAAATTTCTTTTAAGTCTATTTTAGTTGGGGGATGGTTTTACTGAGTTTATTAATGTATTTTAAGAGTTTTTAAAGTATTAAACCATATTTTAGAGTTCATTATTTCAAAACCCAATATACAAACCTCCCCTCCCCTCCAAAAGTTCTCTCTCTAGAAACCTCCATTGGAGGTGAAGACTTAAAGCTTCCAAGGTCAAGATTTCAAGTTTTTCAAGGAATTTTCGTGGATTTCATCCATTAAAGGTATGGTAGTCTTCATCCTTGACTTAGTTTCTCTGAAGGAGCTAATCTCAAAAGTGATTTCAAGTCTCCAATGTTTTCTCGAAAACCCTAGTTTTCAATCTTGGCATGGGTTTGATTTTAAATGATTTTCAAAGGCATTATTGCATTGAATTATGAATTAATTGTGGATTTAAAGATAAATTAAATTGATTTCTTCCTAGATCCATGTTTTCCCCCAAATTCTTAAATTGTGATTGGTGATTGGGAATTGATTGATTATGGAAGTATGTTGATTTGTTTATGTTTATATTGGATTAATGATTGAATCATGTCAATTTTATTATCTATTGTAGTATTTTGGATTTATGGGTTGATGTTGTTTCATAGCCCTATGGGACAATTTCATGAAGGATTATGTATGATTATGATGAGAAGTATATGTGTGTGATCTCAATGAAAGTGTTAGGATCATGCTTAGAATGTAATTGTGTTATGATTGAATGCTATTTCTCTGTTAACACTTATGAATGATGATGATCTATGTGAAAGGTTATTCTCACATACACACATACTCATGAATGACTAATGAATGAAGTTTCCTATGATTATGTTAATGATGATGGTTTGATTGAAAGGCTATTATCGATTTTACTCTAATGAATGATAATGACATGTTGTGAGAGGACTTTCTCACAATATGGGGATTATTAGGTGAAAGGTTATTCTTATCTTTGAATCTATGATCTTTCCAATGAATGATTGTTGGGTTTGAGATGGATGCTCATACGTTAGTTGAGGCGGGGTATCTAGTAACAATCTCTTATCCCATAATAATGAATGGATGTTGGGTTTAAGATGGATGCCCATACGTTAGTTGAGGCGGGGTATCTAGTAGCAAACTATTATCCCGTAATAATGAATGAAAGTAATGAATGTCCAATACTTCATGGGGAATAATGCTAAGCACCGAGTGGATATGGGTTGAGATGGATACTTATACGTGAGTTAAGGTGGGGTATCTAGTAACAATCTCTTGAGATGGATGCCTATACGTTAGTTGAGGCGGGGTATCTAGTAGCAATTTCCTTATCCCATAACTATGTGCCCACATAGGTCTAGCTAGTGGATCCACTTAAGCTAAAAACAATGGTCTTACCTTAGGCAAGTAGGAATCCCTTATCCGGTGAGGGTGACACCGGGATTCCATGAATTGTTCACGTGGTCTATGTTGGTTAAGGATTAGCCCCACAAAGAACGTTAATGAACTATGGCTTCTTAAGAATGCACTACTTAGTGTGGGTGGTGGTATGGGACGCCATTAATGCATTGCACAAGTAGGCTTTGAGAGAGGTTGTGGTGTGTTCCCTTATAATGTTAAGTGTAATGAATATGCTCTTATGATGATGTTAATGAAGAATGTTGATCTAATGTCTAGTTGAATGAAGGTGCTTTTAATGAAATGAAGCTAATGAAGAATGTGACTTATGCTTGAATGAGATGATGCATTCTATACTTGGATTGTATTATGAGTTACTTCCTTGTTATGACTTATGGTGTATGAATGTGCCTTGCCTATGGTGACTTCAAAGGATTACTTAGTGTGAGTAGTAGTATGTGATGCTACTTGCACATTGCACAAGTATGATTTAGGGTTGTCTTAGGTGATGGTCCTTACGTGATGATATGGTTTATGTAATGTTTATGTTTCTTATGTATGAGTATTGTGCAAGGATGGAAATGTTGAATGGTAAGTTCACTTTTGGTGACCTTAAGGTAGTACTTTGGTGTGGATGGTGGTATAGGACGCTATCCATACATTGCACAAAGTATAGCTTGAGGGTTACTTGAGGTGAAGGCTTAATGTGAAGGTAATGGTTTATATGTGATTATGTTCTAATGTGATTAAATGACTTGTATGTTGGTTATTGTTGAATATTATGCTCTTATGTTTATGTTCATAAAGTTTACTCAAAATGGCATAAATCATGACTTTCAAATTAAATGTCCGTTCTAAGCATGTTTTTGCGTGGCTAACATACTTAGTACTTAATTGTGCTAACCCATATTTCTTCATGTTTTACTACAAATGTAGGTTCCGGCATTTGAGTGACTCTCTCTAGTGAAGCTTGGAATTGAGATTCTTCAAGACTAAGTGGTATGTCCTCATAGATCAAGGACAAATGTTTAGTTATTTTCTTTCTTTTCATGTAATAGACTATTGTTAAGACTTCAATTGTAAAGGGCCCTGACCGTATTTTGTTTCAAGTTTGTTGCTCAGATGTCCATGTGAGACGGTAGACTTCCGCTTGCTTTTAATTATTTTGATTGTTGGATTTATAAAAGAAAAAAATTAAATTCCGCACTATTTTTAAGTATCTTATGCAATAAATATGCTATGAGGCTTGTATGACACCCCTTCAAGGTCAAGTACGCCGTGTCGCTTACGGGGGTGTAGGCTCTGGTCGTGACAATGACCCCGAATTACTTCGTCAAATGGCCATTCGTTGCTTATTTTTGGCAACTATAAATTAGATTTTGAACACTTAGTTTAATATCTAGATACATTTTTGACAAGACGATTTTAGCTTATTGTCACGCTCCACACTCAAGGGGCACAACTAGCTCCTAATGCCAGAACTCGGGACCAAGCCGACCCTACTGAACCATTTGCTACTAGCGCATGGTAGCCACACACAATCAATAAAACAAACAAGTATATCTCGGCTTAAAATTAAGCCCTTGGCCGGCAAGGCCCTTGTCAATAGATCTATAAAAGAAACATCTACTCCCAAGAGTTCATATAAAGAAATAGCCAACTAGCAAAAAAGTCCTTATTGGGCCGTCGAGGCCACCATGATCTCCTGAGCAAAACTAAAAGCGGGTATATATCAATACATTACATCAAACAACTAACAAGCATCAGCAAACCAACAAACTAGGCCAGCATGGCCATAACGTAGCTGTACACCCCACACACTTGTCTGCAAGCCTCTAAGAGTAGTAAAGATTGGCGGAATAGGGCCCCATCCTACCCATAAAAATATATACAACAAAAGCTAACACACCTCCCAACTCTAGCAGCTCTGGAGGAAAGGGGCTAGCCAACTAGATAGAAGTCAATCCTGCTGCTGAGGAGGTCTACTGGGTCATCTATTGGGTCCTGCATACATGAATGCAGCACTCCCAGGCAATGGGGCGTCAGTACAAAATAATGTACAGAGTATGAAAGGCTATAGACTAAATGAATAAGTATCATAATATACCAAAAGCAATCAGGTAAGGAAATCAAATTTAGATAACCTTATCGGTAGCCCTTTGTCTTTGTAAGAAGTCACATAGCCCTTTTTGGCAACAATATAGCCCCGTAGATAGAACATAACCCTCTTAGGCAACATCATAGCTCTGTGGGCTGCACGTGGCCCTCTTTTACATCAGATAGCCCTGTAGACAACACATAGCCCTCTTTGGCGTCAAAATAACCCCATAGGCAACACATAACACTCTTTGGAATCAATATAGCCCCGTCGGAACCACATAGCCCTCTTAGGAAATAACAGAGACCTATTAGACAACATCATATCTCCTATAGGAAGTTCATAGCTCAACAACTAACCACAATAGCCCCAAGGGCGACAACAAACAATTGAATAAGCTAAAGGTGAGACATTTAGCTATAAATAATGTATTTATATATATATAGTTTCCAAGTCGTTCCTAACTTAGAGTCGTTCTTAACAGATTATGAGTCCCTATAATGAGGGTTTATAACCAGTCAATCAGCCAACCATTCAAAATTACATCTACAAGATTACCAACATTAACTACCCTACTATATCACTCCCAAGCACTAAGGAAATATGCCGAACGAAGGGAATAGACTTAACATACCTTTTACTTTATAATTTATGCTGAAAATAGCACCACTACAACACTAAAAAAAAGGTTAAAATCAATCAGTAATTAAGGGCAAGAATTACTACGACAATCGATACGGATTCCTACCGTAAATTACTATCCAAGACCTAAGGTATCCATAAACTAATAAAACATGGTTCCTACCTTTCTTTACACGCCCAAAACACTTAAATAAAATGAATTCACTGAAAAAATTATGCTGCCACAGCCTCCACGGAGCTACACCGATCAATTCACCATGAAAACTATACCAAAATGATGAGCTGGCGAAGTAGGGAAATATTTGATAATGAGCCAAGAAGAGATTATGGACACCCAAGGATGATTTGTGGAGAATTTATCTGATTTTTGTGGGTTTCTTTCGAGTTTGAATGAAGAAAAATAAAGAAGATGCTATCTTATAAGCTTCCACCGACTTAGGGGACCTACCTCACTTGCCTGCTTGTACAGTGTCACGAAAATGCGAATATCTCTCTATCATGAAGTTGTATGAACAAACCGTTTGATGCATTGGAAACTAGACTCGTAGAATGGGTCGTGGGCCCCATAACTATTTATAGATTGGGAGAAAACTTCTGAGACATTTGACCCAAATTTCAGAGAAATCTTTAAAAAGGAACTTACGATAACTTTCGCCAAATTTTATTTTGAGACTTACCTTACTTCAAAACTTGAGATACAACCCTTGAACACTTAAAATATGACATACCACATCATTCTTAATGTTTTAGTCACCCTCTTTGTCTTTCCACAAAGGTACGAGTTAATTTAGACGTTTTGAAAAGTCGGGGTGTTACATCCTTCCCCCTTAGAAACATTCGTCCTCGAATGAAAAATCTGAGTCACACGATTATGTCCCTAGGAGTTGACAAAGTATAGGCAAAGTATCCTTTGTGAATGTGACTATCCAGAACCTGAAACGCAGAAATTCTAACCTAGGCATCTCACAGGACGGCATAAATAACTTAGCACTATAGCTCTGTATTAACAGTGCGAGCGAAAATACAACGACAACAACCATAATAATAAGAAATAATATAAAAAATTATATAGGTATCTTACCTCACTTCACTAATATAAACTGATATGATATCACCCTAGGTTATGAAACAAGTGAGGATATTTGGACCTCATGCCATCCTCAACTTCCCAAGTCACCTCTTCTCTATTCTTGTTTCTCCACAATACTTTAACCGAAGCCACCTCTTTTGTCCTCAATTTACGGACCTGTCGATCTAATATGGAAATTAGAGTTTCCTCGTAGGGAAAATCCTCTGTGATCGGAACATCTTCAACTAGGACAACCCGAGAAGGGTCTCCTACGCACTTCTGTAGCATCGATACATGGAAAACTGGATGAACAGATTTTAGCCCCGAAGACAATTATAACTCATAGGGCACTGGTCCTACCCTTTGAAGGATCTGGTATGGCCCAATGAATCCTGGACTAAGCTTGCCTTTTTTGCCAAATCTCATAACACCCTTCATAGGCTAGACTTTTAAGAATACCCAGTCATCGACAAAAAACTATAAGTCCCTTCGTCGCACATCTGAGTATGACTTATGTCGGCTTTGAGTTGTTAGCAACCTCTCTCGAATGAGCTTAACCTTCTCCACTGTCTACTATACTAAGTCGGGTCCAATCAACCTTAACTCACCTACCTCAAACCATCCAATGGGGGACCTACATTTTTTGCCCATACAAAGCATTATAAGGTGCCATCCTGATGTTGGAATGATAACTATTATTATATGAGAACTCAATAAGAGGTAATTGGTCATCCCAACTTCTCTTGAAGTCTAGCGCGCACACCCGTAGCATATCCTCTAGTGTCAAAATTGTGCGCTTAGCCTGGCCATCTGTCTGAGGGTGAAAGGCTATACTAAGATTAACTTGTGTCCCCAGTCCTTTCTGGAAGGGCTTCCTAAAGTTGGCAGTAAATTGTGCTCCTCTGTCTAAGATAATAGATATTGAGATGCCACCTAACAATCTCTCGGATGTAAAGCCCTGCATAATCTTCAACTGTGAAAGTAGTCTTGACTAGTAAGAAATGGGCTGATTTTGATAGTCTATAAACAATTACCCAAATAGAGTCAAACTTACCACGCGATCGAGGTAACCCTGTAACAAAATCCATATTAATTGCTTCCTACTTCCACAAAGGAATGGCTATCTCCTGGACTAGCCTAACGGGCTTTTGGTGCTCAACCTTCACCTGTTGGCAGTTAGGACAATGTGCCACAAACTCATCAACGTCCTTCTTCATCCCATGCCACCAATAGATCTCCTTAATATGATGGTATATCTTCGTCGAACCAGGGTGAATAGAATAACGGGAATGATGTGCCTCTTCCATAATCTAATGTCGAAGCCCTGCAACATCTGGAACACATAATCAACCACTATATCTAAGGGCTCCATCTCCTGCTATATCAAATGCTACAAACTACTGATCCTGAGCCTTGGCTATGAGTTTCTCTAAGCTAGGATCCTCCAGTTGCCATGCTTTTACCTCCACAACTACAGATGACACAGTTGTGACCTGAATTGTGACCCCACTATCATCTACCTCTAACAATCTGACTCCTAACACTACAAGAAAAAGTTTTATTTAAGACCAACATTTAGGGACGAGTTAATAATCCTGTCTCTAAAAGTATATGTATTGGGATGAGATTTAATTTCGGTCCTTAATTATGTATGTTTTTATGAAGGTACTAATTCTAGTCTCTAAAGAAATTAATAACTGGTCCCAAATTATAATTTAAGGGTCAAATTAAAAAAAAGTTCTATTTTCACCAAAACTTAGAGCCAAAACATAAGTGTAATTAAAATTGCAAAAAATAAAAAGACAAATAACGCTTTGTTTCTCAAAACATTATCGCGAATCAGAAAACCCTAGCAGCATCTGCCTTGAAGCTATCTCAACATAGCTCGTAGCTCTCAGCGTTTCATCTGTGTTTTCTCAAAATTGAGAAAGCACAGGTCTTCCTAGCAGCGATCTCAACTCAATCTCTATTTTCTATCTTACTCGAATCTCAGGTATGCGAACCTTCGCGATTTGAATTTTTCCGTCTCTAAATTTTATTTGTTGTTTGTTTTGTGCGAGTATAATTCTTCTTGGTTGATTTACACTTTTTCTTTTGGACTAGAAGGTCAATTTTTTAAGTATATTAAATTTTGTGGTGTGATAAGATCCAAAATATGAAGGGGATCAATCCTAAGAGAATAGAGTGTTTCTAACCGTTCTTGAACAGTGGAACTCGCAGCTAAATGAACTAAAATAGTGTTTGAGAGACGATAGAGAGAGTCGTATTAAACTTGAGAAATCCATTATGAATTACAAGTGAAGTATTGTTCAGATTTTTAGACTAGCAATGAAAGAAAGTAGTTGCAGTTGTTCAACT
>JAJOOS010011893.1:0-44062 GCA_029582725.1 Solanum chiquidenum | reverse complement strand
TAGCACCCTCAACCAACCTAGAGTAGGTCTCATAGCATGGAGTCTAACACGTGCCTTGACGTTGACTCACTAAACTCTTTCAACTAGACTTTAAAGGTTAAAACTCAACATTTAAACAAGTTACTAACTTTTAAAACACATGAGAACCTCTAGTCCATCCTATTTCATTTTAGGGTTGTTACATGTTATATCATTATAGAATATCCATTCGTTAGGACATGCCTAACATTTTGGGCCGAAGTGGCAAACCTTATGTGTTATAAAATCATGATATGAGTTTGCATGTACTTGATATTATGTGTAATTGGTAATGTAGAAAAAAAAACAGATCATTGATTATGATGCCCTCAAGTTTCATATTTTTTCCTTATTTAAACCTTAATAAGGTATCAAACCTCAAGGCTAGTTACAAAGGCATAGTTAGTCTCAGACCCTCATTACTACAAAAGATTATAGGAGACTTCTCCTACCCTTGCCTCCAATGTTTGAATTTACTAAGAAAGCTGGTCGATTCTAATGGTCGGAGCACTTGTGAGAAAAATTCTCAAGAAATAAAAGACAACATGGAAAATCAATTGTATATAGTAATTTAACATTTAATTTAGGAGTTCATGCTTTTAAGGTAATATATATATATATGGGCTATAACGAAGAGTGTGGAGTGACGACAAACCTCAAGGGAAGGGTTGTTTCATGTAAATAATTATAATGAAGAGAATGTGTGAAAGAACACACTCAATTAAAAGGATTATGGACTGACTTCCCGGCTACTATTTTGATGAGTTGAAATATCCCGAGTTGGTTGGTTAGCTGCTAATATTAGCCTTATTGATTGTTCATTGTAGATGAAGATTATCACCTTAAAGGACAGGTTGACACTTCGTAAGCTATATGTATTTGGTAATTGAGGTATGTAAGGCTATTTGATTCCATATCTTTTGGCATGAAGTTCAATATTATGTGTACCAACAAATTGAGATCCCTAAGTGATCCTCATGGTAAAATATACAATGTGAGGGTGTACAATTTTCAATGTAGCTATCGATCATCCTGATAGTGTCTAAGTTTTAAAAATGTTTGTCAACCTACTTCTATATGTGTTCATTATCTTATATTGGTGTGTTTATAGTTCCAAAGTACTATTTCGACAAAGGTATTTTAAACAGTAAGTTTCATAAGTTATCCACCAAGTCAAATGAGGTTAATTGAGTCAATAAGATCCTACACTATATATGTTTTGAGTATTTATATGTTAGATACGCATTATGTTCGTCATTCATTTTATATGCCTTACATGGAATGTACAACACTTATTTGGGTATTGTCATGTGCTTCATTAGTTCATACGTTTATGCACTCTCTCATTTGACATCGTCTACTAAGTGTCTAGCTACCATATCAACTTATAGTGCCCTTTCTTCTCCATTTGAGGAGTTACGTCTCTATTACAAATGCATGTATGCCCCATACGATAGGTCCAAATGTGTTTTAAATAAAGCGTCTTCTAAGCAAAATCACTTGCTCACTTGTTATACACCTTAATGACTCATTTGCTACTGGTCTTTACTTTCCACACACCTTCATGGATCATATGTATATATTCTTTGTGCCCAATGAAGTTCATGAGTCATATAAGTTCCTAAGTATCACAATAAAGTTACATATGCTTCCTATATCATTGCTTCTGCCTCAATTAATTTATTCACATGTCTACATCATTGGTATATAGTCCTAAATCTCAAAAGAGTTATGAACATCAAAAGAACAATCTCAAGGATTAAAGAAACAAGGTAAAGTGAATCTATATAATTATGGGTGGCAACTCAAGGGTTAAAACACTCATTGGTAATGCCTAGCATGGGGTCAGGTCTCGACCTAAGCTAAGTGTCTCTATTTTAGAGGCTTTGTAGACTAAATGTCAAAGTAAAGCATGGTTATGTCTTGTTTCTAGTAATTAAGGCTTCAACGATCTAGCATGTATATTTATTTTGGGCCTATCTATGTTGGTCATTTATCAAGGTATTTGGCATATACTCATAAAATATTTATAGTTATCATAGTTGCATGTATGATAAGCACAAGTCATAAGTTGGTTCTCTTGGACCTTTAGGGCATCGGGTGCCTGTCCGTCTCAATGGGACTTGAGGCGTGACACAGCCCCTCGCTCGGGCAATTACTCAAATATCACTAAATTCCCGTAATAATTAGAGATATCACACAATCCTCCACACAGGCTAAGCATTATAAATATGGATCATACGAACTAAAAAAGGAAGTGAACATTTATCAACTTCTAAGACTCATGCTACTACTCACTTCATAGTTGAATTCCTAAGAAAGGTTAATAATTACTCATCTTAGTTTAAAAGGGGAATAGACAAACCTACCTCAATGTCAAAATTTCACTCGAACAACCCTATGAAGCATTTTCTCAACTACACAATCACCAGTACGAACCTTAACTATCATGAATGAAAAAAGTTCATAAAAAGGAGTAAAATGCTATTCATATTGATAGGAGGAATTATGGGTAAAATATTCTAAAAATCACTTAGGAAACCGAAAGGGTAAAATCATTATTTTAGTTGAAAATCAAGTTTTACAAGCCAAGAGGAATTCATGGTTGAAAAACCCACTAATACGATCAAGAAATGGATTCTAAATCAAGGTTTTACTAATTTTTCAACTTCGAGAGAAAAATCCCCATAAACCCACTTTTAAATAAATATTTTAAGAGTATACGGAAGTAAAATTTAAAGAAATCAACCAAGAATTGATAAAGAAGGGTTACCCACGCTAATTTGCACAAAAATGCTCTCAAGAATTGTCTCCCCTAATCTCCAAGATATTGAGAATGGAGAAAATGAGAAATATGGGATAAATCTTGAATAAGGTTGTGTTCAGGTCTAATATTTGGGGTCCATGAATGCAGACCAAATGTTGCGAACACGGTCCACTAGGCCACCAAGGCTGCGAGCATAGGAACATCTCCGCGATCACGGAGCATTGTTCACCCGCAAATGCGGCTTACTATTCCCGCGAACGTAGTGCCCCAGGAACCCTCCTCCCGTGAATGCGCTAGGGGACCGCAAACGTGATCCCCTTGCACAAGAAACCAGAAAACTGAAAAAAGCCTAAGTTCAAGTCTCTGATCGGACCCTCAAAAATCGTTCGGAGTCTGATAAAAATAAACTAAATATGCAACCCTGCTAAAATTGATATTCCAAACTCAATGAAATCGTTGGATTTCCAAAAATAGGTCAAGCGAAATTACCCTCCCTGACACTTTTAAGGCTTAGAACTCAATTTCTCACCCAAACACTCAAAACTCAACCCAAGGCCTTAGAAACCTTACTAACCACCTTATTAACTCACAATCGATGTTTCGAACGTGATGGAATTGACAAAATTATCATCCTACGCTCAAAACTCAAAATGTTGACCAAAGTCAACCCTATCATGAATTCTCAACTCAAGAGAGGTCAAATCACCAAAAATACGCCCGATCGCATCGGGGACCACACCAACCATTTCCGAAATACAAACTGAGCATGAAAACACTACGAAAAAGGGCAAAATAGTTATTTCACAATCTAAAGCAAATTCATAAGAAATGGGACATTACACTAGGTTTACTACTACTATTAACTTAAGCTAGTATAAGACACGACAGCCTAGTCACAACTATTTAGTATTTAGTAGTCCAATTCTAGTGTGACTCTAACTCTATAAAAGTTGTACACGTTGTTCAACATGTTCCATATCATCATTTTTCCTTATCTTCAACATGTTCCATCTCATCAACTTTCCTTATCTTCAAGAAAACTCATTTTAATGCTATTGGGTTTGATTTCGATTCTATGTAGTATAACTATGTATTGCGATGATCGTGA
Organism: Solanum chiquidenum; assembly: GCA_029582725.1. Classification (NCBI taxonomy): domain Eukaryota; kingdom Viridiplantae; phylum Streptophyta; class Magnoliopsida; order Solanales; family Solanaceae; genus Solanum; species Solanum chiquidenum. Next base: position 40,169 of record JAJOOS010011893.1, on the reverse strand, counting down.
ATATATCTCTCAATTGCCTCAATTAAACTCATACTAACATATTCTTAGGTCTGTTAATTTTGATGTTTGCTTTAGATTATTACAAGTAATTCGATTGCACATGTTCAATAATCTAGTTCATTACAACCCTCCCCCTCAATTGTATTTACCTTGATTGCAAACAAATAGTGAACCTTACATTAATTGGGTTAAAATCATTCTTATTCTCGGGGATTCGACTCTGACTCTAAGTTGGGTAAATATATCTTATGATGATAGTGTACATCTCTTGTAAATTGATTTGTGATTGGATGTTATCAGCAAACTATTTTACTAACAGACCTTTTGATTTTGCAGGTACAGTAAATTGTATAACTTTTAGCATTTTCCCATTGAAGAAAGAAAATTTCTTCTTGTTGATTAACTTGTATTTTTTTATATCTAAACCATATCCGATGTGTGGTATTAATATTCTTTGAAGGTTCTTTCTATCAAGGAGAGTTTTGATAGACGATTCAGGTATTGTATCTTTACGTTTTTCTTCGATCTCCATCAATAATGATCTTTGAAGTTCAACAACCGTGGTGGTGGATCAGAGGTCAGGGACAAGGGACGATCTTTCGGGGTTGGTTATTTCTAAATATTCCACATATTTATTCCTTTTCTGTTGGACCCGAGTCATTTCATATGGGACTTTGTTTTCTGCTTTTGATTTTGGGTCAAGTTTTGTTTAAGTTGGACCTATTTTTCGTAAATAACTCTTGGTTCCATTTTATATTCCCTCTCTTTCAAAATAGTTGTGCTTCTCGAAAGTCAATTTGATTTATTGTCAAAACTAAATTAGATTAGATTAATTTGATATTTTAAAACTATATTTTTAATATGCAAAAACTATATAAAAAATAAAATAAATGGCAATTTTTCTCATAGAAATATAATTTAAATATATATCTTAAAATGCTGATCAAGTTTATTGGTGGGAGCATATCTTATCCCTTTTGGGCTTTAATATTAAAAAAATAAAATAAGAAAGAGACTGATATAGGAAAAAAAAAATTGTATAGTAATAATAAATAAGGGGATCCATGAGCTCCACATGTCAATCAGCAAAAGGCTCATACAAATCTTTTGGATCTTGAGAGACATAAGTGTACTAATGGAACGATTTTTATGGTCATTCCGATAATATTAAGGTTGTGAATTTAGCTCAAGTGTATAGGAATAGACATGTGAAATTGGTAAGGGAAGACAAAATATGGAGAATTTTGAAGAGCTTAAAAGAGCAGTGGAGAGCGTAGAAATGGTGGATGCTCATGCACACAACATTGTGGCGCTTGACTCCAATGTCCCTTTCCTTAGCTGCTTCTCTCAATCTGTAGGAGGCAAAACTGCATCTGATTTCCCTAATTCCGCCGACTTCAAGGTCCATTCTTATCCCTCTCCGCAATTTAATTTTCTTGAAGGTACAATCAGCTTCATCTAAGATGATTTTGTTAACTACAAAAATGTGGACTAGTTAATATATAAGTCCGACCAATAATAAATAAATATATATATTCTAAGAAACAAGCTTCCTGACATGCAAAAATAAAGAAATTGAAATTTATCATATCCACTTTCTTCCAAGCCTATCAATCCATAATTTCCATTGGTAAAGTGAATAAATTAATAGGACTAACACTAATGCATAGTTTTTTGAGAAGATCGTCAAAATGAAACATGCCAAGAGAAAGAGCATCTTAGCATTTTGTTCTTACCATCTCCAGTACTGTTAAGAATTTTATATTAGTATAGTATGAATTCAGTCAGGAATACAACAAATATAACTTTAAAGTGGAAAGAATGGTAAGATAAAAGTTAGATACGATTTTATTCCTATATTAAATTTAAATGTTATAAATTATTTAATAAATACTTCTACATTAAATTTAGATGTTATAATTATTCAAAAATATTAAATTGTAAATTATTATATTAGTACATGAATCAATCATCATAAAGTCTCTTGAATATGGATTTTTTTGTCTAATTTCATGTTGGAGCAAATTAATGAATTATTTGTTTTGTTCATCTTCCAATTGGAAACATGAATGTTTATATTTGTCCTTCACAAAAAAGAAAAAAATCATACAAACTTATATTATACTTTTTTTTATATATAAATATTTGTATTAATGTGAAATATATTACATAAATTTTGCTACCACTAACACTCCATTATGTAAATATATGTAACTCCCACTAATTATATGCATTATAATTTTTAATCACACCTCGCATCCTCGTCAATGATCTCAAATAGATTAATGTCATATTAATGACAATTTTTTGTATTCCTCAATCATATTCTATAAATAGTGACATGTGACACAATATTATACACTTACAACAATTGAAAAAAAAGGAGAGAAAATCTCTATGATCTCTTCTCTTGTTTCTTTTATTTGTTTTGTTTAGTGTTTATGTTTCTTGTTTGTTGTTATTGTACAACTTTCTATTGGATTGTCATTGTTATTATTGAGAATTTAATGTGGTTTGCTGCTTTGTATACTAATCTATCATGTGGTATTTTAGTATACTCATTTGAATATTGTATTTAAAATAAATCAAAAATTGACTTCAATTTAGTTAAGAAGTGTTTTGCAAGGTTAAAAATGACTTAAAATAAGTTTTAAATGACTTAAAATAAGGTAAAAAACCAAAAGTAGGTCTCCCCTACATTTTATATTTTGACGTAAAAGTCATTTAAGTTCGACTTTTTTATTTTTGACTTAAAAACTACTTTTTAAGTCAATCCAAACAGTTTCTTAGTTATTTTTACTTTATGCACTAAATAGTCAATTTTATAATTAAGGATGTATTCTTTTTATTAGAAAAAATATATGTACTTTTCTTTTTTTGGTAAATACCAATATATTTGAAGGAGATAAAATATTACATTTGTAATACAAAATTTACATGAAATATTTTGAGATAAACGTGCAACCCATGTGCAAATATATATATATATATTAATCATTTAGATGTGTATTTTGATTCAGACGTTTTACTCTTAATGAAAATAAATGAGGTTGACCCTATTTAGACCAATAAAGTAATTAAATCTTAATAAAGACAAATACACTTTAATTGTCCAAAGTCTATACAAATTCAGATTCAAGCTCCATAAAGTGAAAACACATGAGGCCTTAAAAGGAAAGTAAGACGAAGATATGGCAATTGAGGGAGTAAATGAATTTCTTTCTAACATCAATAGATTCATCTTCAAAAAAAAGATATAGTAGGAATATGTGAGAGTTGTCTAGGCTAAACAAACTCACCATCCTAAGTTCAACACGATTGGTATTATTTTTTTTTGGAAATTGGAAGCACTTACGAATGTAAGATAACAGGTGATACTTTGCTACAAGTGACACGATATAAAAACATGTTAGTTAGCAAAATAAGAACCAAAGTGCTCTTAAAATAGGAATACTCAGCCTATATAAAAGGAAAATTAGTACAACATAGAAGCCAAGACTTTTATCACATAATGTTGAAGCCACCATGCCTAGACTGCAGGAAATTGACATACTATGGAACTCAGTATTGCTTTCCAAACAAAGGATAATAGTTTGGCTGGCCTACCAAGAAAGACTACTTACGAAGGAGAGGTTAGTAAGACAGAATATTCCCACTAATACTAACATATGGTGCCTTTGTGATGAGGACGACTAGGATCGAAGAGACACAACTGCACCTTTTTGCAAAATGTGGATGGGTATCAGCAGTCAGAAACAGATTGAGTAGCTAGCTAGGGATAAAAATACATTGCACAGGAGTATGTAACACACTCAAATTGATCAAGACAACAAGGTGGAAACATGAATTCCAAATGGAGATAGTAGCATTTGAATGAGGGGCAATGATATATCTACTACACATGGCAGTCCAGGAATAACAAAAATTTAAGTCAACGAGTATACAACATGACTTTGTTATTACACAAATACAGAAGGAAATACATGAAAGAATATACATGTTACAATGCACAAAGAAAGCAAATAGATTTCAGGAGTTGATATTGAATCTTATGTAATTAGATGTTGGTTTCCTGAGATTTAGTGGTTTGAGCTACCCTTCTTAGAAGGTGGCCGAGAACACTAGAGGCTCCTTAGGTTGTACATATTTGGTTGGTGAGGTAATATTTCACATTTTATTACAAAAAAAAAGCATCTTTTGTGTGCCTCTCTTGGGATGTGTATCGAACATGACTCTTTGATATTTCAGGCAACAATTATTTCCTTATTGTACATTTCAATTATGTAAATGTGATATGAGTCTTGGCTTCTATGTTGTACTTCTCCACATGTACTATTTATGAGAATAACATAGAGATAAAACAAAAATAAAAGTTCCCTCCACACATCTTATATAGGAGTGTGCTTGTATTATATATTGTTACTTCATTCATGATGTCTGGCTAAGGACAAGCCGATGGTGTTCTTCTCATTTGAAATATTTACTTATTAATTTTATCTTGTCATAATCATGGATCTGTTCTTACACAGTATCATTTTCTCCCTTTGTCATTCTTCTTACATCAGTAACTGTATCTTCCAGGTGAATCTAAATGAAATTTGTGAACTGTATGGCTCAAGCTTATCTTTGGATGCTGTTGAGGAATCTCGTCGATGCTTAGGGTTGGAGGCGAGTGCTGCAGTTTGCTTTAAAGCTGCAAGAATTGTTATCTTACTTATTGACGATGGAATTAAATTGGACAAAAAACTTGACATCAAATGGCATGAAAGACTTGTACCAACAGTTGGTAGAATACTACAAGTTGAGCAAGTTGCTGAAAATATCCTTGAGAAGGTAATGAAATATTTTATATAGTAAACGAGATACACTACATCATATATGTTAGACCTTTAATTAATCGTACCTTAAAAGTGTTCCCTAAATTACTACTACAACATACTGTGATGTTTATTGGGCGCATGTCCTATCACCTGCAAGTCTGTATCAGTGAAGTTAGTTAAGTTTGGAGGTTCTCTTATATACAGGAAATCAAAGAAATAGACTACAGTTACTAGAAGTTCAACAGAAGCTAATTATAGAAGCATAACTAGCACAGTTGCAAAATTGATATGGTTATTATTATTACTTGGGGAGATTGGGATTGAAACTAAAGTTGCATGTAGATACAGTCTATCATGAAAGAAATAAACACATAAAAATGGATTGTCATTTCATAAGGATCAACCACCAGCTGACATTTTAATATAAGTCCTCAACATTGTTCAACATGAATAACTTAGTTCCAGACTAGGACTTGTATACTGTAATAAACTCAATTCCAACAGAAGCACTCTTATATATATTAATTACTGAATACAAGTTACAAGGTAGAATACGCACAACAAAGTAATAACACACTAATTACGGATAGCTTAACATAGACGAAGGTAACTAGAAGGGGATGAGATACTAGACCATAGAAAGTAGATGAGAGGATCAGAAAGCCAAAGCTTCACATAATTTCCATGCCCCTTCTTCTAACTTCTAGTCCTTTTTAATAGAGATACTAATTGGGCCTGGATCCCCAAATAAAAGTATCTAATAGCCCATAGGCCCTTACCAAGTCACGTCGGGTTCACAACAATACTCCCGCCCTCAAAAAGAACCTTGTCCTCAAGGTTCAAGTCATGAAATTCATCCAAAACTCTCTAAATTATCTGACGAGTAACAATTTCCACACACTTCAATGTCACAAGTGTAAAGTGAAACAACATTCCTCCATCCAGCAATGAACTAGGCCAGATGAAATGATCTAGATGTTCTGATGTGAGGTGTAACTTTATGTTGTATTTGGAGAGTATTAAGGAAATTGACATTACTCCCGTTGCCTCTTGAACATATTGTCCGGCTTTAACTAGAACGATAACCCCTCCACAATGGCAAATGCCACTGCAACATACTCCTCTAAGGTGATGTTTGTAGGATAATGCCTTTGGCCGATCCAGTGACATAAGACAAGTAAACTCATTACTTTCAGCTGCCACAGAAACAGACGTGTTCATCCTCTTAGCTACTCCAGCAATCTGGTAGGTTCTCGTCCAGTTAACGGTACCACCCCTAGATGAATCATATAAACAGCATCCATGTTATATGTCACAACAAAATGTATAAAGAGTCTCGCACAACAGCTACTGATATATTCCTCCATGCTATTCCCATTTCGCAATAGCTTGTTATCTTGTGGTTGGTGTCGGTGTACTGAATGCACAACCATTCCTGCCTCCAATAGTGCAATTCGAGCATTCCCGACAATGGTAGAATCAATTGCAGAAATAACATCTACAAGCAAATAAATATTAGTGGAGGGAAATGCTTTATCCACTTCTTCGTCTATGTCCTTCACTACAAATTCCTTAAAAATAACAGTCCAACTAAAATTGGGATCTCCAATTAATGGTCTTGCAACCTTGTGTCCACAACCAATGACACAAGACCACCGAAGAGTGTCGTCGAACATCCTTGTTGTACTAATTCTGAAATGTTTAACAGTTCCCTCGTCCATTGAAAACATTCCCAAGTCATCAAGGAGCTCACAATCACTGTACTCTGGTCCAACAACTACCAGCTTCCAATACTTCACTGTGGTGATTGCTTTCACGAGCTTAACATCATCAACAGCTTCGCGTAGGAAGGACGTGTTCATGGAATGATCATTGTGCACATCGAAAGCACTCAACGACAAACTAGTGGTACAGACCTGTTGTCCACTTTCTCGACTTGATTGATCATGACCATACTGAGGCAGTTCAGAGAGAACTTTGTTTGGAATTGAAATTGCTTCATCATTAGTAGTGTTATTATACAAATCTGGATCTGTCACCATTTGATCATACCCACTAAGCACCGAAGAAACTATTAGTGATGGCCTATTGTCCATTTCTTCAGAAGTGTCATTATTTTCTTCAACAGAGGTAGTGTCCAAAGAATCTACATCATTACCCTTCTTGGGAATTTTATCGAACATGTGGTCTACCTCAGTATTTTTAGCAAAGAGATAGTATTGATAAGACTGAGGCGAGGATGAGTTAGTAATATTACCCCACAATGGAATAACCTTTTGATAGTAATCCACTATCCTATCATTCTTGTTCTTGGGAATGGGTACGAACCCGCGAGATGTGTCTCTAGTACGGGAGCGAAAACGAACCATCAATTTGTCCACAAAATGGTCCCAACCAGCGAGTTGATTGTTGCGAAATAACCATCCATACCATTCCAAAGCCTCACCATCAAAATAAAACGAAGCCACATTAAGCTTCTGATCTTCCTCAATTTTATAGCAATTAAAATAATGCTCTGCTTGAACTATCCAAGCGTCCAGATTCTCACCTCGAAACTGCCCCAATTTGACGTCCATAACTATGTTTTTGGGTTCAAAAGAGGTCGTATCCTTTCCCCCAAAACCTCCATCAACATCGAACGACATTCAGCGAGATCTTTAGAGATTGAATCCTTCATTTCTTGTATTGAATCCCGAATTGAATCACCAACAAAAGCCTTGAGTACTTTTTGGTCCTCCATTAGAGAGACCTCTGGATGAAAGCACCAATGTAATAAACTCAATTCCAACAGAAGCACTCTTATATATATTAACTACTGAATACAAGTTACAAGGCAGAATACGCACAACAAAGTAATAACACACTAATTACGGATAGCTTAACATAGACGAAGGTAACTAGAAGGGGATGAGATACTAGACCATAGAAAGTAGATGAGAGGATCAGAAAGCCAAAGCTTCACATAATTTCCATGCCCCTTCTTCTAACTTCTAGTCCTTTTTAATAGAGATACTAATTGGGCCTGGATCCCCAAATAAAAGTATCTAATAGCCCATAGGCCCTTACCAAGTCACGTCGGATTCACAACATAACATATGCCATATGTCCCAATCCAAGAAAGAAATTGGGGAAAATGGAGAGGAGGCGTATCCAACAATGTTATTATAAAGTTACAAAATTAGCTAACTTCTCCTCTTCCTTTTTTTTCTATGTAAAAGAAAGCAGCTAGAAAGAAGACTCTTATTACTTTCATGGAGATTTCTTACAACATAACTATAGCAACAATTTGTGTTGCAATTTTGTTGTTATATACATGGAGAGTGTTGAATTGGGCATGGTTAAAGCCAAAGAAACTTGAAAAATACTTAAGAAAGAGTGGTCTTAAGGGAAATCCATACAAATTACTCTATGGAGATTCGAAGGAACTCACAAATAAACTCAATGAAGCTAGATCTAAGCCCATCAATTTCTCTGATGATATAGCTCAAAGGCTCATCCCTTTTTTCCTGGACTCCATCAACAAAAATGGTATGTTTCTTTTATTCTTCGTCTTTAAAAGAATTAATTTTTTTCTGTTCTTGTATATATACAGTGTAATTTTTCTATAGAGAACGTCCTAATGAACCCCTTTTCGGTACCCTAGCTTCATCCTAGAGGCAAATCCGTGGTAGCTCCGCCCATGCTCTATAGACTATAGTAGACTGATGCAATTACCTAAGTAATTAGAGCCCTATGAATTCATAGTTGATAATCGGTCTTACTTGTGCTTACTTGTCAGCTGAGATCAAATTTGAGTGTCTATTTATATTATGCCTTCTTTTTTTTATATATATTTTTCCTAATTGAGAATGGATTACTCTCAGGTAAAAGTTCTTTTGTGTGGCTAGGCCCATATCCAATAGTGTTAATCTCAGATCCTGAACATGTAAAAGAGATTTTCACAAAGAATTATGTGTATCAAAAGCAAGCTCATCCCAATCCATTCGCCAAGTTATTGGCTATAGGTCTTGCGTTGCTTGAGGAAGACAAATGGGCCAAACACAGAAAAATCATCAATCCTGCTTTCCATGTTGAGAAGTTAAAGGTTCTATTCACTTCATATTCTTATTACTACTAAATTTAGCAAATATTGGTGAAGTTAAAGGTTATATTCACTTCAATACATGTAGCTCTACTACTGATAACTAGTACTGGTTTTTGAGATTAATTTGTTCTGTACAGCATATGTTGCCAGCGTTTTATCAGAGTTATAGTGAAATGATAAGAAAATGGGAGGAGATTATTCCAAATGAAACATCAGTCGAGCTCGATGTATGGCCAGACCTTCAATTAATGACAGGCGAAGTCATTTCTCGAACTGCATTTGGGAGTAGCTATGAGGAAGGGAGAATAGTATTTGAACTTCAGAGAGAACAAGCTGAGTATGTAATAGACATAACTCGTTCAGTTTATATACCAGGAACAAGGTATAACAATTTATTTGTGAAATTTCTACATAATATGGAAAATCACATGCTCATTACTTTCTACTAAAAAGACTTTTTTTGTTTGCTTTTACATTTGTTTGGTTAGGTTCTTGCCTACTAAAAGGAACAAAAGAATGCTGGAAATCGAAAAGCAAGTTCAAACAACGATTAGGCGTATCATCGACAAAAGGTTGAGGGCAATGGAAGCAGGGGAGCCTAGTAAAAATGACTTATTAGGCATATTACTTGAATCCAATATGAAAGAAATTGAACAACACGGAAGCAAAGCTTTCGGAATGACAACTATTGAGTTGATTGAAGAGTGCAAGTTGTTCTATTTTGCTGGACAAGAGGCTACTTCAGTGTTGCTCGTCTGGACAATGATTTTGTTGAGCCTACATCCAGAGTGGCAAGCACGTGCCAGAGAGGAGGTTTTGCAGGTCTTTGGAAATGAAAAACCAAATTTGGAAGGACTAAGTCGCCTCAAAATTGTAAGTACTTTCCACAAGTTCGTTATGTAAGACAATTTAAAAATAGACCAAGATCACTGCATAGATCAAACTTCAAAGATGAAGAACACTATAAAATTAGGATTAATGCGAAATTGTTCCAACTGAGATCAGATAGACCACATTTTCTATCGTCCTATTTCAGTCTCATAGGGGCAATTAATTAGTCAGAGACTAAAATATCTCGGGAAGGCATGACACCTAAATTTTATAAGAAGTGAACTAATTTTACTTCTAACTTATGCAATACATTTTTCTTATTTTAGATGACAATGATCTTGCACGAGACGTTAAGGCTATTCCCCCCAGTACCAACATATCGTAGAAGGAACAAAGATGAAGTCAAATTAGGGGAGTTGAGTCTACCAGCTGGAGTGCTACTCTTTATACCCACAGTATTAATTCATTATGACAAGGAATTATGGGGCGAAGACGCCAAGGAATTCAAACCAGAAAGATTCAGTGAAGGAGTGTCAAAGGCAACAAAAGGACAGGTTTCGTTTATTCCATTTGGCTGGGGACCTCGAATTTGCATCGGACAAAACTTTGCAATGATGGAAGCAAAGGTGGCAATAGCAATGATACTACAAAAGTTCTCCTTCGAACTCTCTCCATCTTATACACATGCTCCAGTTGCAATAATTACTACTCAACCACAGTATGGTGCTCCTTTGCTTCTGCGCAAACTTTGAAATGGATGTTCCTGATATTTAAGATTAATGGCGTTGTGTTCTCCGTGTTTTAGCTCGAATACTACTAAACTACTCTGGATACGGCTGAAATCGCTGTTTTCCTATTTCAACGTTGGTAGTTCACTTTCTTTTTCACTTCTCTTTTGTGGGTGAATTAGTTTAAACTAATTGGTATACTGATCCATCTTTTCTCATGAAGAATTTATATTGATCTAAGTCAAGCCTTAAACTATATAACAGGTAGTTTTAAATGTTATCTTTTGCTGAAGAATTCTATGTATACTCGCAATCCCAAATTGTTACATATCAACATCGACAGTGATGCATCATCAATTTTATAACAATTTTTCAAGGAATTAATGAAAATTATTCAGGTGATTTGCAATTGAAATCAACATTTTTATTGATAATCACCCCTTTCATGGAATAATCCACAACCTATTGTTTCTATCTCATTCTCCGCTATGATGAATTAAAACAAGCAAAGAAATACACCGTCGCTTTAGAATTCAAAACAAAATATAGTAATTGTTTCCAATTACACCATTGCACTTAAAAAGTACTTCTTAATAGTACTCGACTCTCAAGAAACATCTAATAAATAGAGGTAACTTAGTAAACTATATCTTTTATTTGTTATTTTATAATAAGGGTGAAATGAGCTAAACGGACACATTTATTTTGATATGGAGAGAGTATATCCGAATTCCGAAGTAATTTTTTCAACATAAGAATTTGAGCCTTTGAGGAGGTCTAGCCTTCGTGTTTTGGATGAAGAAGAACAAATAAGTCTATGGAAAAGTAGGAGTGTCAATTACAGGTCACATAAGGTGAAATGAATCCATTTAATATATATTTACTTAAATGGATCACACATATTTTCTTTTAAAAAAAAAGAACACTAGAGGTGGAGGTGGAGATGGAGGTTGGGGGAGGGTGGAGGTGTGGGGGAGGGGAGACGAAAAAAATTTAACTTTTTTTTTGAATTCTTTTGAAAAAATTGGGGGTGGGGTTGGGGTAGGGTGGATACAGGGGTGAAAATTTTTTAACTTCTTTTTTTGAATTATTTTGATTTTTGAAAAATATTGGGGGTGGAAGGGGGGTAGGGGGTCCAGGTGGAGGTAAGGTGGGGGTGGAGGGGTGAAAAGAATTGAACTTCTTTTTTTTTGAAATTTTTTGATTTCTTAAAAAAAAAAAAAGAATTTGGGATGGGGTGGGGGTATGGTGGAGGTGGAGGGTGTGAAAAAAATTTACCTTTTTTTCTTTAAAAAAGTTTGGAGGCAGTGGTGGGGTGGGGATAGGGGGGACATGTAGGGTGGGTGATTGTTATTTTTTGAATATCTCTTTATGAAAAAAAAAAGAGAAAATTTCAGAAATAGCAAAGATAATAGACATAATAAGGCTCTATACCTATAATTTGGTGATAGCGCTCCACAACTATAGTTTCATTTTCTATGGAGGTTGCGGTTTGTATATTTCGTTTGTCAAAATATAAACAGGGTAATTTATTATGAATTTTTCATAAATCGTATACAAATAACTAGGGTAAGCATATACAAATTCTGAATTTATACAATTAGGAATCGAATTATACAAATTCTGATTTTATACAATTAGGGACCAAATTATACAAATTATATATTTATACAATTAGGAAACCAAGTGAAACTGTAGCTACAAATTAAAAATAATTGAAACTATAGATATATTACATAATATACTTTAGATGTTTGCCATTTCGTGTAATTTTTTCAAAAAATTTTGGGGTGGTGGAGGTTGGGGTGTGGTGGGAGGGGCGGGGATAGGATGGGGGTACGGGGTGGAAAAAATTAAATTTCTTTTTTGTATGAAAAAATATTTTTTGAATAAAAATAATAATTTATGAGTGGTTTGAGGGTGGTAGGGGTTGGGTATTAATAATTTAATTTTGACTTACGGAAATTAAAGTGGGTTAGAAGCATTTTACCCAAATCACATTTGACCAAATTCATAGTTATTCATATTTTTATATGGATCGATTAAAATCCAATAAATTTTGACTCAATCCATCCAAATCCAATTCAATCGAACCATTTGCCTTCCCATAAGCGAAGGGTATTTATAAGTTTTTTTTCCCATAACGGGAAATGGAAAAAAAAAATGTAGGTAAAGGTATTTATTTATTCTTACTATATTTATGGACAATAATTTTTTAAACTAAAAAAGTAAATAAAAATAAGAAACTCAAATAATGATAAGCAAATAGATCTATATATAGGGGAGATATTTAAAACTCAAATTAGCCGTTGAATCAAACAAGTCAAAAAAAAATTTATTTGTAAGAAATATCAAATATACAATGACTTTGCTAGAAAAATCATATATAGCTCTACATGAATTTTGTGTCCTACATGGCAATTTTGTTTCCTATGTGGCGTCATACGTTTATTATGTGATGTAGTATGTGTGTCTACTTGTTCAATTTTATTACAAACTTAAGTGTTTATTTATACACATCCAAAACTGGAGGGCGTAAATGTCAGCTAAAGTCAAGTTAAATAAAATATTTATGTATTATGCCTTTTATTTTTACTATATATATATTTATGGACAAGATATTAATATGTTGCTTAGATGGTGAGATTACAATAATATTTGGAACTAAATATATAATGTATTTATTATCTGAACCTTAGCCATTAAGTCTAATTAATATATATCATGTGTCCCCCATCCAAGCAAAAATTTGAGAAAAATGGAGAGTAGCCGAATTCCAAAAATTGAAAGGTTATAAATCAGCAAACTTCCCCTCTTTTTTCTATATAAGAGGAAGCAGCTAGAAAGAAGCCTTTTGTTAATTTCATGGAGATTTCTTACAACACAATTATAGCAGCAATTAGTATTGCAATTTTGTTGGTATATACATGAAAAGTGTTGAATTGGGCATGGTTTAGGCCAAAGAAACTTGAGAAATACTTAAGAAAGAGTGGTCTTAAGGGAAATCCATACAAATTACTCTATGGAGATTTGAAAGAGCTCACAAATAAACTCAATGAAGCCAAATCTAAGCCCATCAATTTCTCTGGTGATGTACCTCAAAGGCTCTTCCCTTTTTTCTGTGACTCCATCAATAAAAATGGTATTTTTTTTTTCTATTCTTGTACATTTGCACTCTCAATTTTAGAGTGCATGCATACTTGTCAGTTGAGATCAAATTTGAGTGTCTGTTTATGTATTATGCTGCTTTTTTTTTCCTAATATAAAATGGATTACTCTCAGGTAAAAGTTCTTTTGTGTGGCTAGGCCCACATCCAGTAGTGTTGATCACAGAACCTGAACATGTAAAGGAGATTTTGACAAAGAATTATGTGTACCAAAAGCAAATTCATCCTAATCCATTTTCCAAGATATTGGCTCTAGGTCTTTCGAAGCTTGAGGAAGACAAATGGGCCAAACACCGAAAAATCATCAGTCCTGCTTTCCAAGTTGAGAAGTTAAAGGTTATATTATTCACTTCATATACTTATTACTAATAAATTTAGCAAACATTGGTAGATTTTCATGCCTAGAACTTAAGATAGCATATTGGAATGTCTTAACATTATGAAGTTATCCGTTTATATCCACGCGTGCAGTAACAAACAACATCAAGGGGATTTAAAACAATGCAAGCATGCCATACCTGAGATTTGAACCTGAAATCTATAGAAACTTTTGAACCACCTTTAATGACTACACTATCGATCTTATATCTAAATGCCCCCAAAACAGTTGTTTTTACCCTATTCCCACTGTTAATTTCCCAAAGAAGGGGTTTGAATTGAAGCCCCTTCAATACATGTATCTCTGCTACAAATAACTAGTACTACTTTTACCGATTAATTTGTTTTGTACAGAATATGTTGCCAGCTTTTTATCAGAGTTGTAGTGAAATGATAAGAAAATGGGAGGAGATTATTCCAAAGGAAACATCATTCGAGCTTGATGTATGGCCAGACATTCAATTAATGACCAGTGAAGTCATTTCTCGAACTGCATTTGGGAGTAGCTATGAAGAAGGGAGAATAGTATTTGAACTTCAGAGAGAACAAGCTGAGCATGTAACGGACATAAGTCGTACAGTTTATATACCAGGAACAAGGTATAACAACTTATTTGTGAAATTTTCTACATAATATCGAAAATCACATGTTCATTACTTTCTACTAAAACGAGTTTTCTTGTTTGCATTTAAATTTGTTTTATTAGGTTCTTGCCTACTAAAAGGAACAAAAGAATGCTGGAAATCAAAAAGCAAGTCCAAACAACGATTAGGGGTATCATCGACAAAAGATTGAGGGCAATGAAAGCAGGGGAGCCTAGTAAAAATGACTTATTAGGCATATTACTTGAATCCAATATGAAAGAAATTGAACAACATGGAAGCAAAGATTTCGGAATGACAACAATTGAAGTGATTGAAGAATGCAAGTTATTCTACTTTGCTGGACAAGAGACCACTTCAGTGTTGCTCGTCTGGACAATGATTTTGTTGTGCCTACATCCAGAGTGGCAAACCCGTGCCAGAGAGGAGGTTTTGCAGGTCATCGGAAATGAAAAAACCAAAATTTGAAGGACTAAGTCGCCTCAAAATTGTAAGTACTTTCCACAAGTTTGTTATGCAAGACAACTTAAAATAGCCCAAGATCACTGCATAGATCAAATTTCAAATATGAATAACACTATAAAATAAGTAGATATTAAATCGTCTCGCCCATCATTAATGCGAAATCGATCCAACTGATATCAGATAGACCACATTTCTATCGTCCTATTTCAGTCTCAGAGGAGTAATAATTACTCGGAGACTAAATATCTCAGAAAGGCATGGCATCTAAATTTTGTAAGAAGTGAACTAATTCTACTTCCAACTGTAATAATTTTTTCTTTCCATATATAGGTGGCAATGATCTTGCACGAGACGTTAAGGCTATTCCCCCCAGTACCAACATATCGTAGAAGGAACAAACATGAAGTCAAATTAGGGGAGCTGAGTCTACCAGCTGGAGTGCTACTCTTTATACCCACAGTATTAATTCATTATGACAAGGAATTATGGGGCGAAGACGCAAAGGAATTCAAACCAGAAAGGTTCAGTGAAGGAGTCTCAAAGGCAACCAAAGGACACCTCTCGTTTATTCCATTTTCCGGTGGACCTCGAGTTTGCATCGGACAAAACTTTGCAATGATGCAAGCAAAAATGGCAATAGCAGTGATACTACAAAAGTTCTCCTTCGAACTCTCTCTGTCTTATACACATGCTCCAGTTGCATCATTTGCTCTTCGTCCACAGTATGGTGCTCCTCTCCTTATGCGCAAACTTTGAAATGGATGTTGCTCATATTTAAGATCAATTGTATTGTGTTCTCCGTGTTTCAGCTCAATTACTACTAAACTAGTCGGGTTATTGCTGAAATAACTCTTTTCCTATTTCAACATTGCAGTTTTGAATTGTTATCAATGTTCATGTTCACTTTCTTTTCACATTTCTTCTGTGAGTGAATTAGGTTAAACTTGTTACAATGCTCCATCGTGTCTCGTGAAGAGTTTACATCAGTGGTTCCTATTTATGCAAGTCAAGCCTTTATGTCTTGTGCATATAGATTGTTCTCTCTCAGTCCTGCAAGTTTATTTCTACTTATAAGGAGAAAAACTGATTAAATAAGCAAATTTACAGAAATAAGGCGATTTTCTCCCACAAATATTTTGGTGATATGGCTTATAAAAGAATTTTTTATGAAATCTTTATGGAACCCTCTGTAGGGAGTTAGGGGAGAAGTACGTAGGGTCTCACAATTTTAGAGTGATTTTTGGGCATTTAGGGTCCAATTTAAAGAAATTTGGTGATTTTCTCAGTTTTTCATGTATGTTAGCCCATGAATATTTTGGTGATGTGACTTTCGGATGAATTTGGTATTACAGTGCTCACCCATGATGGCTTTCCCCAACCAAAGTCAGCTTCATAGCAGTGGAATCTACACAAACTCATTTAACTCCTTTCTTAACTGGAAAATAGAACAGAACACAATCTTCAAATCTTCCAAGCTAATTTAAAGAAGGTATGCCTTTAATTTTTACTCACTCCGTCCCTAAATAAGTGTTGCTTTAGCAAAAAAAATATTGTTCCAAAACAAGAACGCTTTAGAATTCAAAACAAAATATAGTAACTGTTTCCAACTACATCCTTGAATTAAAGAACTACTTCTACTTACTAGTACTCGACTCTTAAAAAAAACATCTAATAAATAGGGGTAACTTAGTAAACTATATCTTTTATTTATTATTTTTCTTAATTAGCGTGAAACAAGTCAAATCAACACACTTATTTTGAGATGAAAAAAGTATATTCGAAGTAACTTTTTCAACATAGGAATTTGTGCCTTTGTTTTTGGATGAAGAAGACAAATAGATCTATTACATTTGTCTATTTGGAACTAAATGTACAATGCATTTATCATCTAAATCATGCTTAGATATTTTCTTTGGTCAATTAAATTTTAGCCATTAAATCTAACCCATGCCATGTGTCCCCAGTCAAAGAAAGAACTTTGGGAAATGGAAAGGAGGCGTATCCAACAATGTTATTAGAAAGTTACAAAATTAGCTAACTTCCCCTTTTTTATGTAAAAAGGAAGCAGCTAGAAAGAAAACTTATTACTTTCATGAAGATTTCTTACAACATAATTATAGCAGCAATTTGTGTTGCAATTTTGTTAGTAATATACACATGGAAAGTGTTGAGTTGGGCATGGTTTAGGCCGAAGAAACTTGAGAAATACTTAAGAGAAAGTGGTGTTAAGGGAAATCCATACAAATTACTCTATGGAGATTTGAAGGAACTCAGAAAAAGTGTCATTGAATCCAAATCTAAGCCTATCAATTTCTCTGATGATGTACCTCAAAGGCTCATCCCTTTTTTCTGTGATTCCATCAACAAAAATGGTATGTTTCTCGATTGCTCCGTCCCTGCTTTCAACTCAAGAATATAGTTGACTGATGAATTCTTAGTTGATCTGCCTTACTTGCCTATGTTTTCTTGCACCAAATCAGGCAAAGTAAAAAGATGTATGGTTAACATGTCTACATTTGCACTCTCAAAGTTGGAGTGTTGATGTATTATGCATTTTTTTTTCTAAATTGAAAATTGATTACTCTCAGGTAAAAGTTCTTTTGTGTGGCTAGGCCCATATCCAGTAATGTTGATCACAGATCCTGAACATGTAAAGGAGATTTTCACAAAGAATTATGTGTACCAAAAGGAAACTCATCCCAATCCATTTTCCAAGTTATGACTATAGGTCTTGAGAAGCTTGAGGAAGACAAATGGGCCAAACACCGAAAAATCATCAATCCTGCTTTCCAAGTTGAGAAGTTAAAGGTTATATTCACTTCATATTCTTCTTACTAATTAATTTAGAAAACTTTGGTAAATTTAACATTATGAAGAGATTCAAAAATTTATATCTATATGCCCAAAAACAATTGTTTTTACCCAATTCCAGTAGTTAATTTCCTGAAAAAAGGGGTTTCAATTGAAGCCGCTTCAATACATGTAGCTCAGCTACTGATAACTAGTACTGGCTTTTGCGATTAATTTGTTTTGTACAGCATATGTTGCCAGCATTTAATCAGAGTTGTAGTGAAATGATAAGCAAATAGGAGGAGATTATTCCAAAGGAAACATCATTCGAGCTTGATGTATGGCCAGACCTTCAATTAATTACCGCTGAAGTCATTTCTCGAACTGCATTTGGGAGTAGCTATGAAGAAGGGAGAATAGTATTTGAACTTCAGAAAGAACAGGCTGAGTATGTAATTGACATAATTCGTTCAGTTTATATACCAGGAACAAGGTATAACAATTTATTTGTGAAATTTCTACATAATATGGAAAATGACATGTTCATTACTTTCTACTAAAGAGACTTTTCTTGTTTGCTTTTAACTTTGTTTTTTTAGGTTCTTGCCTACTAAAAGGAACAAAAGAATGCTGGAAACCAAAAAGCAAGTCCAAACAACGATTAGGCGTATCATCGACAAAAGATTGAGGGCAATGGAGGCAGGGGAGACTAGTAAAAATGACTTATTAGGCATATTACTTGAATCCAATATGAAAGAAATTGAACAACACGGAAGCAAAGATTTCGGAATGACAACTATTGAAGTGATTGAAGAATGCAAGTTATTCTATTTTGCTGGACAAGAGACCACTTCAGTGTTGCTCGTCTGGACAATGATTTTGTTGTGCCTACATCCAGAGTGGCAAGCCCGTGCCAGAGAGGAGGTTTTGCAGGTCGTCGGAAAGGAAAAACCAAATTTTGAAGGACTAAGTCACCTAAAAATTGTAAGTACTTTCCACTAGTTTGTTTTGTAAGACAACTTAAAATAACCCAAAATCACTGCATAGATCAAATTCCGAAGATGAATAAGTAGTTGTTAAATCGTCTTGCCCATCATTAATGCCAAATTGATCCAACTGATATCAGATACACCACATTTCTATCGTCCTATTTCAGTCTCAGAGGGGTAATAATTACTCGGAGACTAAATATCTCAGAAAGGCATGACATCTAAAATTTGTAAGAAGTGAACTAATTCTACTTCCAACTTAGGATATACATTTTTCTTTCCATATATAGGTGACAATGATCTTGCACGAGACGTTAAGGCTATTCCCCCCAGTACCAACATATCGTAGAAGGAACAAACATGAGGTCAAATTAGGGGAGCTGAGTCTACCAGTTGGAGTGCTACTCATTATACCCACAATATTAATTCATTATGACAAGAAATTATGGGGTGAAGACGCGAAGGAATTCAAACCAGAAAGGTTCAGTGAAGGAGTGTCAAAGGCAACCAAAGGACACTTCTCGTTTATTCCATTTTCCGGGGGACCTCGAGTTTGCATCGGACAAAACTTTGCAATGATGGAAGCAAAAATGGCAATAGCAATGATTCTACAAAAGTTCTCCTTCGAACTCTCTCCGTCTTATACACATGCTCCAGTTGCATCATTTACTATTCGTCCACAGTATGGTGTTCCTCTCCTTATGCGCAAACTTTGAAATGGATGTTTCTCATATTTAAGAAATTGCTCTTTTTATCTTTCAACATTGTGGTATTGAGCTGGGCTGGTCACTTTTGGGTAGACCGTTTGTTCGACTTATTTGCTTTTAATAAAGGGAAAAGAGTCTCATATCTCAACTTTGCTATTCAGAATTGATATACTCTCGTTGTAAAAGTGCATATATCCTTACTGATACACAAATGACTCAGAAATACCCTTTTGGTCTAACTTGAGAGAAAAAAAAAATTAAAATTTATTTTTAGATTGTCAAAAAAAATTCCCACTCATTTACCTATAAAATTTATCATAGATTTGTTTTATAGACAACAAAAATAGATTTGTTTTATAGACACAAAAAATAGATTATAATATAGCCGCAAAAAAATATTTTAATTTTTTTCTTTTTATTTCTCATATTTTTACACTAAAATGAAAGAAAAAAGTAAATAAAAAAGAAACTCAAATAATTATAAGCAAGTAGATGTATAAGGGAGATATTTAAAACTCAAATTAGCCGTTGAATCAAACAAATAAAAAAAAATTAAATATACCTTGAGCTTTGCTAGAAGAATCATATAGGAATTCAAAACAAAATATAGTTTGTGTTTCCAACTAAACCCTTGTATTAAAGAACTACTTCTTCTTAATAGTACTCGACTCTCAAGAAAAATCTAATAGAAAGGGGTAACTTAGTAAACTATATCTTTTATTTGTTATTTTTCTTAATAAGTGTGAAATGATCAGCTAAAGTGACACTTATTTTATGACGAAGAGAGTATATTCAAAGTAATTTTTTCAACATAGGAGTTTGAGCCTTTGAGGAAGTCTAGCCTTCATTTTTGGATGAGGAAGAACTAATAAATCTATTACATTAGATATTGCATTTGTATTTTTTCCCATTTTATGCAGTATTTATTGTCCAATTATTTTTAATTGGAAAAGGGTAAAAAAATACCCTTATAATAAGTGAAATTGAACAAAAATGCACTTCATTAATAGTTTGATCTAAAAATGTCCTTATCGTTAATAGTTTGATCCAAAATTCATCTACCGCTAATAATTTGGTTTAGAAATGTCTCTATTGCCATAGTGTAGTTATGAATTTTATGAAGGGTGCCAAAGTTAAAAATAATTTTTTTTTCCGAAAAATGGATGCACCAAAAATCAAATTGCGTAATATTTAGATTTAATAGTTCATACCTTTAATTTAATATGAAGTAAACGGATGAAACAAAACAGAAAAAAAAGAAGAAGAAGAAGAGATAAGTGAGTTCAATCTATAAAAAGAATCACTCTTGAGTGTTAAACTTATATAAAACTGAACAAATAGACACATTCGTCTTAGGTGACGTCCTACACGGCAATTTTGTGTCCTATGTAGTATTCTACATGTATTATGCCACGTAGATGTATGTGGCTACATGTTCAATTTCATATAAGCTCAAGTATCTACTTTTGTGCACCTAAAGTTGGAGGGCATAGATGTCAGCCAAAGCCAAGTTAAATGTTTTTTTAAAAGTTAAAAGGGTATATTAATGTATTATGCCTTTATTTTTTACTATATTTATGGACAAGATATTAATATGTTGCTAAGATTGTGAGATTACAATAATATTTGAAACTAAATATATAATGTATTTATCATCTGAACCATAGTCAAAGACTTTCTTTGGTTAGTTAAATCTCAAATTAAAAGGTTATAAATTCGCTAACTTCCCCTCTTTTTTCTATGTAAAAGGAAGCAGCTAGAAAGAAGCATTTTATTAATTTCATGGAGAATTCTTACAACACAATTATAACAGCAATTTGTGTTGCAGTTTTGTTGGTATATACATGGAAAGTGTTGAATTGGGCATGGTTTAGGCCAAAAAAACTTGAGAAATACTTAAGAAAGAGCGGTCTGAAGGGAAATCCATACAAATTACTCTATGGAGATTTGAAGGAACTCACAAATAAACTCAATGAAGCCAAATCTAAGCCCATCAATTTCTCTGATGGTATAGCTCAAAGAATCAACCCTTTTTTCGCCAACGCCATCAACAAAAACGGTATGTTTCATTTATTCTTCGTTAAAGGAATAAATTTTTTCTATTCTTGTATATATGCAGTGTAATTTTTTATAAAGAGGATCTAGATGAATCACTTTTTGGTACCCTAGATCCATCCATGAGTTGAGAGGGGCCGCCGTGAACTCTCAATTAGAGGCAGATCCAAGATTTGAAATTTATGAATTTTAATAGAGACCTTAAGTGCATATAAATGGATATACGATCAAACATTTATGGTTCCTAAAATACATATAATAAACAAGATTTGGACAAAAGCTACTTAGTTCACATGAACCAATACGTTTTGTGGTTGCTCCTCCCCTGATCTCAACTCAAGACTATAGTTGACTGATGCAATTACCTAAGCAATTAGAGCCCTATGAATTCATAGGTGATAACTTACTTGCCTGTGTTTTCTTGCACCAAATCAGACAAAGTAAAAAAGATGCATGGTTAACATGTCAACATGTGCACTCTCAAAGTTGGAGTGCTTGCTTGTCAGTTGGGATTAAATTTGAGTGTCTGTTGATGTATTTTGCCTTTTGTTTCTAATCGAAAATGGATTACTCTCAGGTAAAAGTTCTTTTGTGTGGCTAGGCCCATATCCAGTAGTGTTGATCACAGATCCTGAACATGTAAAGGAGATTTTGACAAAGAATTATGTGTACCAAAGGCAAACTCATCCCAATCCATTTGCCAAGAAATTGGCTCTAGGTCTTGCAAAGCTCGAGGAAGACAAATGGGCCAAACACCGAAAGATCATCCAACCTGCTTTCCAAGTTGAGAAGTTAAAGGTTATATTCACTTCATATTCTTAGTACTAATAGATTTAGCAAACATTGGTAAATTTTCATGCTTAGAACTTAAGATCGCTTATTGAAATGTCTTAACATTATGAAGTTGTCCGTTTATGTCCACGCGTGCAGTAACAAACAGTGTGAAGTGGATTTAAACTACCTTTTTGAGATTAATTTGTTTTGTACAGCATATGTTGCCAGCATTTTATCAGAGTTGTAGTGAAATGATAAGCAAATGGGAGGAGATTATTCCAAAGGAAACATCATTCGAGCTCGATGTATGGCCAGACCTTCAATTAATTACCGCTGAAGTCATTTCTCGAACTGCATTTGGGAGTAGCTATGAAGAAGGGAGAATAGTATTTGAACTTCAGAAAGAACAGGCTGAGTATGTAATTGACATAATTCGTTCAGTTTATATACCAGGAACAAGGTATAACAATTTATTTGTGAAATTTCTACATAATATGGAAAATGACATGTTCATTACTTTCTACTAAAGAGACTTTTCTTGTGTGCTTTTAAACTTGTTTTGTTAGGTTCTTGCCTACTAAAAGGAACAAAAGAATGCTGGAAATCGAAAAGCAAGTCCAAACAACGATTAGACGTATCATCGACAAAAGATTGAGGGCAATGGAAGCAGGGGAGACTAGTAAAGATGACTTATTAGGCATATTACTTGAATCCAATATGAGAGAAATTGAACAACACAGAAGCAAAGATTTCGGAATAACAACAATTGAAATGATTGAAGAATGCAAGTTATTCTATTTTGCTGGACAAGAGACCACTTCAGTGTTGCTCGTGTGGACAATGATTTTGTTGAGCCTACATCCAGAGTGGCAAGCACGTGCCAGAGAGGAGGTGTTGCAGGTCTTCGGAAATGAAAAACCAAATTCGGAAGGGCTAAGTCACCTCAAAATTGTAAGTACTTTCCACCAGTTCATTATGTAAGACAACTTAAAATAGCCCAAGATCACTGCATAGATCGAATTTTAAAGATGAAAAACACTGTAAAATCAACGATAAAATAAGTAGTTGTTATATCGTCTTGCCCATCATTAATGCCAAATTGTTCCCACTGAGATCAGATAAACCACATTTTCTATCGTCCTATTCCAGTCTCATAGGGGTATTTACTCGGAGACTAAAAGTTATCGGAAAGGTATGACATCTAAATTTTGTAAGAAGTGAACTAATTCTACTTCTAACTTATGCAATACATTTTTTTTCCTTAGATGACAATGATCTTGCATGAGACGTTAAGGCTATTCCCCTCAGTACCAACATATCGTAGAAGGAACAAAAATGAAGTCAAATTAGGGGAGCTGAGTTTACCAGCTGGAGTGCTACTCATTATACCCACAATATTAATTCATTATGACAAGGAACTATGGGGTGAAGACGCGAAGGAATTCAAACCAGAAAGATTCAGTGAGGGAGTGTCAAAGGCAACAAAAGGACAGGTTTCGTTTATTCCATTTGGCGGGGGACCTCGAGTTTGTATCGGACAAAACTTTGCAATGATGGAAGCAAAAATGGCAATAGCAATGATATTACAAAAGTTCTCCTTCGAACTCTCTCCGTCTTATACACATGCTCCATTTTTAACAATTACTATTCATCCACAGTATGGTGCTCCTCTGCTGATGCGCAAACTTTGAAATGGATGTTGCTCATATTTAATACCAATGGTGTTGTGTTCTCTGTGTGTCAGCTCGAATACTGCTAAACTAGTCGGGTTATGGCTGAAATAACTCTTTTCCTATTTCAACATTGCAGTTTTGAATTGTTATCAATGTTCATGTTCACTTTCTTTTCACATTTCTTCTGTGGGTGAATTAGTTTAAACTTGTTATAATGCTCCATCGTGTCTCGTGAAAAGTTTACATCAGTGGTTCCTATTTATGCAAGTCAAGCCTTTATGTATTGTGCATATAGATTGTTCTCTCTCAGTCCTGCAAGTTTATTTCTACTTATAAGGAGAAAATCTGATTAAATCAGCAAAAATTCATGACTCGCACCCTTGTGTTTATATCAAACCAAGATGTGGGTAAACACTACGGTGAAAAACTAGTATTCAACGTCCAAAACTCCTTTTTCGTGTGTGTCAGTACATGAATATTTTGGTGATATGACTTCCAAAAAAACTTTTTTGCGAATCCTTTATGGAACCCTCCGTAATGAGTCGGGGGAGCAATTACGTGCAATGTCACCATTTTTAGAGTGGTTTTTGGGCATTTAGAGTCCAATTTACATGAATTAGGATATTTTCTCAGTTTTTCGTCTATATTAGTTAGCCCATGAATATTTTGGTGATATGACTTTGAGAAAAAAAATTGTGAAACCTTTATGGAACTCTTCGTAGAGAGTTGGAGGAGCAGTAAGTACAATCTCACCATTTTGAGAATTATTTTTGGGCATTTAGGGGCCAAATAACATGATTATGCAATTTTCTCAGTTTTTCATGTGTGTTAGCACATGAATATTTTTGTGATATGACTTCTGGACAATTTTCCTACGGAACCTTTATTAAACCCTCCATATGGAGTTGGGGAGCAGTACGTAGAGTCTCACTATTTTTGAAGTAATTTTTGGGTATTTAGAGACCAATATATAGGAATCAGATAATTTTCTCAGTTTTTGTGTATGTCAGCACATGAATATTTTGGTGATATGACTTCTAGTCGATTTTTTTGCGAAACCTTTATGGAACCCTCCGTAGAGAGTTTGGGGAGCAGTAAGTACAATCTCAACATTTTTAGAGTTATTTTTGGGCATTAATGGGCTAATTAGCAGGATTAGGCAATTTTCTCAATTTTTCATGTGTGCTAGCACATGAATATTTTTGTGATATAGCTTCGGGATGCATTTTTTACGAAATCTTTATTAAACCCTCCGTAGGGAGTTGGGGAGCAGTATGTAGAGTCTCACTAATTTTAGAGTGATTTTTGGGTATTTAGGGACCAATATATAGAAATCGGGCAATTTTCTCAGTTTTTGTGTATGTTAGCACATGAATATTTTGGTACTATGGCTTCCGGATGAATTTTTTGCAAAATCTTAATGGAACCCTTCATAGGGAGTTGAGGGTGTAGTAAGTACAATCACACCATTTATAGAGTGATTTTTGGGCATTTAGGGGCCAATTTACAGGAATTAGGTGATTTTTCTTAGTTTTTCGTGTGTGTTAGCCGACAATATTTGGTTTATGACTTTTGAAAGATTTTTTTGCGAAAATTTTATGAAACCCTCCGTAGGGAATTGGTGGAGCAGTACATACAGTCTCACCATTTTTAGAGTGATTTTTGGGCATTTAGAGTCCAATTTACAGAAATTAAGTGATTTTCTCAGTATTTCGTGTGTTAACCCATGAATATTTTGGTAATGTGACTTCCGAATAATTTTTCGTGAAATATTTATGGAACCCTCCATAGGGATTTGACGGAACAATACGTACAACTTTACCATTTTTAGAGGATTTTTTTTGTATTTAGGGAACAATTTACAAGAATTAGGCAAAATGCATAAATATGCCCTTTACTTGGCTTCAACTTGCATCTATGCCCTCCAACTTTGAGTGTACACAAGTAGGCACTTAAACTTGTATAAAATTGAACAAATAGACGCATTCGTCTTCCGTGACGTCATACATGGTAATTTTGTGTCCTATGTGGCGTCCTATGTGTACTATAACATGTAGGATGTGTGTGTATACTTGTTTAATTTTATACAAGTTTAAGTATCTAATTGTGCACACCAAAAGTTGAAGGACATAGATGTCAGTTAAAGGGCATGTTTATGTATTATGCATTTTATTTTTTACTATATTTATGACAAGATATTAGTAAGGTGGTAAAATTGTGAGATTACAATAATATTTGGAACTAAATATGTATTTATTATATGAACCATAGTCAAGGACTTTCTTTGGTTAGTTAAATTTTAGCATTAAATCTAACCTATGCCACGTGTCCCAATCAAAGAAAGAACTTCGGGAAAATGGAGAGGAGGCGTATCTAACAATGTTATTAAAAAGTTACAAAATTAGCTAACCTCTCCTCTTTTTTCTTTCTATGTGAAAGAAAGCAGCTAGAAAGAAGACTCTTATTAATTTCATGGAGATTTCTTACAACATATTTATAGCAGCAATTTGTGTTGCAATTTTGTTGGTATATACATGGAAAGTGTTGAATTGGGCATGGTTTAGGCCAAAGAAACTTGAGAAATACTTAAGAAAGAGTGGTCTTAAGGGAAATCCATACAAATTATTCTATGGTGATTTGAACGAATTCACAAATAAACTCAATGAAGCTAGATCTAAGCCTATCAATTTCTCTGATGATATAGCTCAAAGGCTCATCCCTTTTTTCTGTGACTCCATCAACAAAAATGGTATTTTCTTTTATTCTTCTTTAAAACAGTAAAAACTTTCTTTTCTTGTATATATATGGTGTAATTTTTTTCTAAAGAGAATCCAGATGAATCACTTTTTGATGCCCTAGCTCCATCCATGAGTTGAAAGAGATCGAGAACTCTCAAGTAGAGACAGATCCAAGATTTGAAATTTATGATTTTTAATATGGTTCTTAAGTTAATATTTAACTGAATTCACAGTCAAATATTTATTGGACTTAAGTTGGAGTGTTTATGTATTATGCTGGTTTTTTTTCTAATCGAAAATTGATTACTCGCAGGTAAAAGTTCTTTTGTGTGGCTAGGCCCATATCCAGCAGTGTTGATTACAGATCCTGAACATGTAAAGGAGATTTTCACAAAGAATTATGTGTACCAAAAGGAAACTCATCCCAATCCATTTTCCAAGTTATTGGCAGTAGGTCTTGCGAAGCTTGAGGAAGATAAATGGGCGAAGCACCGAAAAATCATCAGTCCTGCTTTCCAAGCTGAGAAGTTAAAGGTTATTCACTTCATATTCTTATTACTAATAAATTTAGAAAAAATTGGTAAATTTAACATTATGAAGGGATTCAAAAATTTATATCTATATGCCCAAAAACAATTGTTTTTACCCAATTCCAGTAGTTAATTTCTCGAAGAAGGGGTTTCAATTGAAGCCCCTTCAATACATGTAGCTCTGCTACTGATAAATAGTACTGGTTTTTGCGATTAATTTGTTTTGTACAGCATATGTTGCCAGCATTTTATCAGAGTTGTAGTGAAATGATAAGCAAATGGGAGGAGATTATTCCAAAGGAAACATCATTTGAGCTCGATGTATGGCCAGACCTTCAATTAATGACCGCTGAAGTCATTTCTCGAACTGCATTTGGGAGTAGCTATGAAGAAGGGAGAATAGTATTTGAACTTCAGAATGATCAAGCTGAGCATGTAACGGACATAAGTCGTACAATTTATATACCAGGATCAAGGTACAACAATTTATTTGTGAATTTCTATGTAATATGGAAAATGACATGTTCATTACTTTCTACTAAATAGACTTCTTGTTTGCATTTAAACTTGTTTTGTTAGGTTCTTGCCTACTAAAAGGAACAAAAGAATGCTGGAAATCGAAAAGCAAGTCCAAACAACGATTAGGCGTATCATCAACAAAAGATTGAGGGCAATGGAAGCAGGGGAGACTAGTAAAAATGACTTATTAGGCATATTACTTGAATCCAATATGAAAGAAATTGAACAACACGGAAGCAAAGATTTCGGAATGACAACAACTGAAGTCATTGAAGAATGCAAGTTTTTCTATTTTGCTGGACAAGAGACCACTGCAGTATTGCTCGTCTGGACAATGATTTTGTTGTGCTTACATCCAGAGTGGCAAGCACGTGCCAGAGAGGAGGCTTTGCAGGTGTTCAGAAATGAAAAACCAAATTTGGAAGGACTAAGTCGCCTCAAAATTGTAAGTACTTTCCGCAAGTTTGTTATGTAAGACAACTTAAAATAGCCCAAGATCACTTCATAGATCAAATTTCAGAGATGAATAACGCTGTAAAATCAAGATAAAATAAGTAGCTGTTAAATCGTCTCGCCCATCATTAATGCCAAATTGTTCCAACTGAGAGCAGATAGAACACATTTTCTATCGTCCTATTTCAGTCTCAGAGGGGAAATTGCTCGGAGATTAAAATATCTAGGGAAGGCATGACATCTAAATTTTGTAAGAAGTGAACTAATTCTACTTCCAACTTATCCAATACATTTTTCTTTCCATATATAGGTGACAATGATCTTGCACGAGACGTTAAGGCTATTCCCCCCAGTACCAACATATCGTAGAAGGAACAAGCATGAAGTCAAATTAGGGGAGCTGAGTGTACCAGCTGGAGTGCTACTCATTATACCCGCAATATTAATTCATTATGACAAGGAATTATGGGGTGAAGACGCGAAGGAATTCAAACCAGAAAGATTCAGTGAAGGAGTGTCAAAGGCAACAAAAGGACACGCCTCGTTTATTCCATTTACCGGGGGACCTCGAGTTTGCATAGGACAAAATTTTGCAATGATGGAAGCAAAAATGGCAATAGCAATGATATTACAAAAGTTCTCCTTCGAACTCTCTCTGTCTTATACACATGCTCCATTTGCAACAATTACTATTCATCCACAGTATGGTGCTCCTCTGCTTATGCGCAAACTTTGAAATGGATGTTGCTCATAATTAAGATCAATGGTGTTGTGTTTTCCGTATTTCAGCTTGAATACTATAAATTAGTCGGGATATGGCTGATATCGCTCTTTTCCTATTTCAACTTTGTAGGTTTGAAATGTTATTGTTGTTGTTCACTTCTCTTTTGTGGGTGAATTAGTTTAAACTTGGTATACTGATCCATCTTTTCTCATGAAGAGTTTATATCAGTGGTTCCTATTGATCTAAGTCAAGTCTTAAACTAAATAACGGGGTAGTTTTAAAAGTTATATTTTTATGAAGAATTCTATGCGTACTCGCAATCCCATATTGTTACATATCAACATTGACAATGATGCGTCATCAATTTTATAAGGAACTTTCAAGGAATTAATGAAAATATCGATATTCGGTGATTCCAACCCATCGGATCAATCCAACATCTAATAAGTAGGGATAACTTAGTAAACTATATTTTTTTATTTGTTATTTTTTAATAGGTGTGAAATGAGCTAAATCGACATACTTATTTTGATACGGAGTGAGTATAGTCAATGTAATTTTTTCAACATAAGAATTTGAGTCGTTGAGGAAGTCTAGCCTTCGTGTTTTGGATGAAGAACAAATAAAAATATGGAAAATGCTCATGAATACCCTTTACCTATGGGCAAAGTAGGGGTGACCATTTCAGCTCATATAAGGTGAAAGGAGTACATTTAGCTTCTTTTTAAAAAAAATAAATTGGGGTGGGTGTTGGAGATAAGAGGCTGCATTCACACAAAAAGGGAACCAATCATGTTAACATTGTAAATCAAGATAAGAAAGAGGAGAACGGACTCCTTACAGACAAGTTGGGCCATCTATCTATTGGGTTCGTTTGATTTGAATTGATCTGATATTGGAATTGACAACTCACAAGATTTACATTTCCTTTTCAGCAATTACATGTATAAATAGTGCTAGAAATCTGTACATTAATCATAAGAAAATACAGAAAATTTTCCATATATTCTGTCCTATATTTCTACAGTGGGTGGGGGTAGTGTGGAGGTGGAGGGTGTGAAAAAACTTTAACTTCTTTTAAAAAAAATTGGGGTGGGGTGGGGTGGGGGTAGGGTGAAGCTGTGCCGGGGAAGAGGTGAAAAAAATATTTTTTTAAGAGAAAATATTTTAATGTGTTAAAAAAAATGGTTGGGGCAGGGGTATGGGGACGGGTGGAGGTGGGAGAGGTGAGGTGGGCAATTTTTTGTTTTATCTTTTTATAAAAAATAATAATTTGGGGTGGGGTTGGGGGGTTGTAAGTATGTGGGGGATTGGGATACGGGGTAGAAAAAAATTAAAAATTTCTCTCTTTTTTTTTTATGAAAAATGAATATTTTTTTAAAAAATTAATAATTTAGGAGTGGGGATGGCGTGGTAGGGGTTATGCGTGATTCGTGAGATTTTTTTTTTAAATTGTTGTGTCTATCGTCATTAATTAAATTGGGAGTCCTATTTGTTTAAATATTTTATAGTCATGTGAGATATACAAATTATAATCTGGATATATAGCTAATCAAATTGTAACTACGTTATGTAATTAGCCAAACATAAGCTATTTTACCTCATTATATTTCAAGTTTGCTATTTTTGAAAGTTGTTCAATCATTTTACCCTAATCATATTCGACCAAATTCATATTTATCCATATAAGTATGCATGGGGGTTGTAATCCAGTCAATTTTGACTCAATCCATTCAAATCCAATGCAATTCAATCATTTTCCACCCCAGGAAAAAGCTCATAAATACCTTCCTTCCAAGTGTTTTTCCCATAACGAGAATGGCAAAAAAAAGTAGGCAAAGGTATTTATTTATTTTTACTATATATATGGACAATAATTTTTTAAACTAAATATATAATGTACTTAGTATCCAAACAGCAGCTATATAATAATTCTATGGAGATTTCTTACAACATGATTATAGCAGCAATTTTTGTTGCAGTTTTGTTGGTATATACATGAAAAGTGTTGAATTGGGCATGGTTTAAGCCAAAGAAACTCGAGAAATACTTAAGAAAGAGTGGTCTTAAGGGAAATCCATACAAATTACTCTATGGAGATTTGAAAGAACTCACAAATAAATTTAATGAAGCCAAATCTAAGCACATCAAATTCTCTGATGATATAGCTCAAAGGATCATCCCTTTTTTCTGTGACTCCATCAACAAAAATGGTATGTTTCTTTTATTCTTCTTTAAAACAATTAAAAAAATATGTTCTCGTATGTATACCATGTAATTTTTTCTATAGAAAGGGTTAAGATGAACCCCTTTTCGGGATACATGAGTACAGAGGGAAACTCTCAGTAGGGACATATTCAGAATTTGAAATTTATGAATTTTAATAGTCCTTAAGTTCATATATAATAATAATCGGATACTCCATAAGATATTTATGGTACTTATTGATTTTTTAATACATCCGCTGGTGGAGCCATATGTATTTAACGGGTGTCAATCGACACCCATTGGTCGAAAAATTTACATTGGGTAGTTAGGTAAAATATATCCTTTTATGTATATATGACACTCCTTAACTTCATTGTGAATTTATTTCTTTATATCTTGACACCTTTTAATAAAAATTCTGACTCCACCAGTGAATAAATCAAACTAGTGAGACAATGAGGAGTCATTCTATTAACTAATTCTTTAATGCTTAATGATGGAGGATTAATACTTTTGGTTCATTAAAAAAACTCCTTTAAGGAATTATCTCCTCTATAGCATCCAAAGTATAAATTGTTTCAGCAATAAAATGATGCATAAATATTTATGGACGAGCAAATTTTGCTAAAGATTTTAGGTAGTACGAGTTATAAAAATTATTTATTCTAAATTCAAACTTTCTCTTTAGAGTAGAAAGATTATTCCTTCTGATCCTATTTGATTTCAATATATTCATCATAAATTGATTATCATTGATTTAACCCTTTTTTTTTTCCTCTTTAAACTATCAATCTCCAGTATGTAACTTTTTATTTTTCATCTACTACATTATTTGATGCACACAAATATAACTATACAAGTAACTAAACGTTATTTGAGGTGTATATAGAAGAAGTAAATAAATAGTAATAAGATACATTGCTATTGACTTTGAAATATGAAAAGATCTAATGAAACTGTTATTTGCATTATGAACTTTTTTTTTGTTGATAAAATCTATGAGATGATAATCTATTGTGATTGTTAATCATTGTTATCGCCCTTATTGTTTGACACTATTCCTCTCTCTGGGCTAGCTCTGAAAAGGGAATTTAAAAAGGAAAGAGAAAAAACTTACAAGAAAGGAAATGAAGATTCTATAAACACACATGTAGATTTACTGATTTTTCTTTTATTCTCCCTGCCTTTCTCTATTTAAGCACTTCGAATTTATAGGAGAAAATGATGAAAGTAACTTTAGAATTTTTATTTGGGAAAATGCATAAGTACCCCTAGCCTATGTCCGAAATCCCTTAGACACACCTAACCTTTACTAAGGTCCTATTACCCCCCCACCCGAACTTATTTTATATATAATTTTTTACCCCTTTTCAGCCTCCGTGGCACTATCTTGTGGGCCCAGCGCGTGTTGACATTTTTTTCAAGGATAGTGCCACGTAGGCCGAAAAGGGGTAGAAAATTAATAAAAAAATAAGTTTAGAGGGGTAATAGGACCTCAGTAAAGGTTAGGTGTGTCTCCGGGATTTTGGGTATAGGCGGGGGTACTTATGCATTTTTCCTTTTTATTTTACGATCTGTTAATAAAGGCAAGAAGAAATCACCTTGATATTGATTAAGTGTCTTCATCATTTTTGAATTACTTTTGGAGGATGTTTGAGTAAACTTATTCGGTTTAAGTTGTTATTTTTTTAAAAGCATCGTAACTTTTTCCCCATTGTACAAATTTTATATAATAGTAGGGGGGCAAACATGCAATGCACGTTCCAAAACTAATATATTATAAAAGATTTGGACAAAAGCTACTTGGTTCACATGAACCAATATGTTCCGGGGAAGCTCCGCCCCTTACTGTGTCCCATCACTGCCCGAATTAGTCGTCGACTTCTTAATTTCTTCTTTGATTATCAACTACAGTCAATCTTTCTTGCCTATGTTTTCTTGTACCAAATCAGGCATAGTAAAAAGATGGTTAATGTGTCTTTAAGTGCTCTCTCGCAGGTAAAAGTTCTTTTGTATGGCTAGGCCCATATCCAGTATTGTTGATCACAGATCCTGAACATGTAAAGGAGATTTTTACAAAGAATTATGTGTACCAAAAGCAAACTCATCCCAACCCATTAGGCAAGTTATTTGTTCAAGGTCTTGTGTTGCTTGAGGAAGAAAAATGGAACAAACACAGAAAAATCATCAATCCCGCTTTCCATGTTGAGAAGTTAAAGGTTACATTCACTTCATATTCTTATTACTACTAAATTTAGCAAACATTGGTAAATTTTCATGATGCCTTGGACTTAAGATAGCAAATTGAAATATCTTAACATTATGAAGTGTCCTTTTATATCCACGCGTGCAGTAATAAACATGGTCAAGAATTCTAAGAAAGAGATTTAAAACAATGCAGGCAGGCCACACCTGGGATTTGAACCTGAAATCTATAGCAACTTTTGAACCACCTTTATGACTACACTACAATATGTCGAAGGGAGTCAAAAGTTTATATCTATATGCCCAAAAAAATTGTTTTTACCCTATTCCCAGGGAAGGGGTTTCAATTGAAGCCCCTTCAAGACATGTAGCTCTGTCACTGATAACTAGTACTGTTTTTTGCGATTAATTTTTTTTGTTCAGAATATGTTGCCAGCATTTTATCAGAGTTTTAAGGAAATGATAAGCAAATGGGAGGAGACTGTTCCAAAGGAAACATCATTCGAGCTCGATGTATGGCCAGACCTTCAACTAATGACAAGTGAAGTCATTTCTCGAACTGCATTTGGGAGTAGTTATGAAGAAGGAAGAATAGTATTTGAACTTCAGAAAGAACAAGCTGAGTATGTAATGAATCTTAGTCGTTCAATTTATATACCAGGATCAAGGTATAACAATAATACAGAAAATCACATGTTTATTACTTTCTACTAGAAAGACTTTTCTTGTTTACATTTTAAAAAATGTTGTGTAGGTTCTTGCCTACTAAAAGGAACAAAAGAATGCTGGAAATCGAAAAGCAAGTCCAAACAACGATTAGGTGTATCATCAACAAAAGATTGAGGGCAATGGAAGCAGGGGAGATAAGTAAAGATGACTTATTAGGCATATTACTTGAATCCAATATGAAAGAAATTGAACATCACGGAAGCAAGGATTTCGGAATGACAACAAATGAAGTCATTGAAGAGTGCAAGTTATTCTATCTTGCTGGACAAGAGACTACTTCAGTGTTGCTTGTGTGGACAATGATTTTGTTGTGCCTACATCCAGAATGGCAAGTACGTGCCAGAGATGAGGTTTTGCAGGTCTTTGGAAATGAAAAAACAGATTTGGAAGGACTAAATCGCCTCAAAATTGTAAGTACGTTTCACAAGTTCTCTTAGAAGTGCACTATTTCTACTGCTAACTTATGCTATACATTATTTTTTTTTTCCTTAGGTGACAATGATCTTGTACGAGACGTTAAGGCTATTCCCCCCATTACCAGTATTTAGTAGAAGGAACAAAGAAGAAGTCAAATTAGGGGAGCTGCATCTACCAGCTGGAGTGCTACTCCTTATGCCCGCAATCTTAATTCATTATGACAAGGAAATATGGGGTGAAGACGCGAAGGAATTCAAACCAGAAAGATTCAGTGAAGGAGTGGCAAAGGCAACCAAAGGACAGTTCTCCTTTATTCCGTTTGGTGGGGGACCTCGAATTTGCATTGGACAAAACTTTTCAATGCTGGAAGCAAAAATGGCAATAACAATGATACTACAAAAGTTCTCCTTCGAACTCTCTCCGTCTTATACACATGCTCCATTTGCAACAATTACTATCCATCCACAGTATGGTGCTCCCCTGCTTATGCGAAAACTTTGAAATGGATGTTGCTCATATTTAAGATTATGGCTGACTCTTTTCCTATTACAATATTGAAGTATTGAAATGTTATCAATGTTGTTCACTTTTTTTGGGCCAGCCTTTCATTGTAGTATTGGACATATTTGTTTTTAATAAACGGAAAAATGTCCTCAACTTTGCGATTTAGATCGGATACATCCTCGTTATTAAAGTGACTCACATATACCCTTACTGCTATACAAATGACCAAGAAACACCTTTTTTGGTCTAACATTAGTGAAAAATAATAGTTTTTAAATTTAATTTTTTGATGGTCAAATTTATTTTCACTCACTTTCTTATAAAATTTCCCTAAAATTTATCATAGATGCCCAATTTTTTTCCCATATAGATACAAAAAATAGATTATAACATAGCCGCCAAAAAAGTAATTTAATTTTACTCTTTTCTATTACACTTTTTTTTTTAATTTCTCATATTTTTACACTAAATAATTAAAGAAAAAAGTAAATAAAAATAAGAAAATCAAATAATGATTAGCAAATGTATCGGTGATGAAGCACGGAAATACAGAGGAAGATAGACGAATTCCTCCATTCTTTACAAAAGAAAGAGATTTCCTTCATGATAAAATTGAAGGCAATATTATGCTGATAGTGTCTTCCCTCAGTTGGTTGCCATCCTCAACCTCAATAGAAAGATGTTTTGTGGTTTGATGTTCAAATGAATTATCATCTGGCTGCATTAGTCGCTAACCCTTTGGCAATATCTATTATTATCCTTTGCCTTGTGTTGGTGGTAATATACCACAAATACAATAAATTACAGTTGAAACTAAAATGAACAAAATTGAATAAACAAATCTTTAGGCTGAGGCGCGGATATCTCGCTCTCTTTAAGGAGATTCAATCCCACCGCGGCATAATCTACACTGATCCAACAATATTACTCTTGACTTGTCCCCTCTAGGATACAACAACCCACAACGTCGTACAACTCAAGCAACTCTAGATTAGTTGAAGAGTTCTAAGCTCCATAAAAAAGAACACCTTCTTAACATATAATTACTCTCTTTTGTGTAGTGAATATAGTTGAAAACTTATAATATTTTTCTATGTCTCAACTCTCTCTTTCACAACACTAATTTCAATATAAACTCAGTATAATACTACTCATCTTTTTCACTCTATATTTTCTGTTGCATCTCTTGTTATTATCGATCCAAAGGAAGACATCACTATTTATAGGTGAGGAATTCTTCCTTACGATGAATAGGAAGATAATGAGTTGTAAATTAGGTAAATGAATAGCCCAAAGGTTACATAAGTTACAAGGTATAATGAAGTAGAATAATAGATGGAATTAGTGGTAGATCATGTCAATAGTGATTACAAGAGTTACACCAAAATAATGACCATATTCTTGTCATTTTATACCACTAACATATGCACTTAATATGTAAATGCATAAACACCAACACCAACACCAACACCAACACCAACACCTTGTATGCCTTTTAAGCCCATTTTCTTTATTTTAATGATAAATCCACCTATCTAGTGATCCATTTACCATGTGTTCAAAGATAAGAAGTTTTTGGCTCTTTTCGGCACAAAATCCAATGAGTTTTACCAGATTGGCATGGTGAATGCCACCGACTATCTTTACTTTTGTAGCAATGCACCCAGAGACTGTTAGCATGATAGACAGTTGAATAACTATATATATTAATCCAATTATATAGTACTATAAATTAGTATTATTATATAGACTGTTGTAGAATCAAGAAATAACTATTGTGATAGAATAGCTGATTTGGAGGGATAGCAAAACAGATTTAAAGGGATTGAATACCAGTTTTGTAGAGATAGAATAACTGATCTTTAGGGATAGGATTGAAATATCTTAAGGGATGCGTTATCTTTATACTCTCTATTTAATGGAAGGACTTTCTCACTTTGAGAGACATTCAGCAAAAAAATAAAACGGTATTGGAATCTTCTCTTGGTTGTCTTGTTTCATAGATTCATCTGTGGTTCCTTTTATTTATTTATTTTGGAAAATTTTGGTTTTTGTTGACTGTTCATCGAAAATCTGCCCTACCACCTAGGACTTTTGTTTTTGGTCATTCTAGTTGCTTTCTTGAGTCTTGCTAGTTTTTATGACTATTCAAAAGCATGAATTCACATCACATTGAATCCTTTAGTGTTCGTTTCACTAGGAAAATTTGTTCTTCTTGGGAGTTTTAGTTTCAGTTATTTGTCACTGGCAAAGAACTATGGGGCCATATAGATGGAAGCGATCCTACTCCTACTGATCCGACAAAGCTAGGTGAATGGAAGAGTAAAGATGCCTGGGTGATGACATGGATTCTAGAGTCAATTGACCCTCTTATTATTCTTAATATCAGACTGTAGTCACTGTACTAGACAACTAAGGCCATGTGAGATTACTTACAAAAGGTTTAAAGCCAAGATAATAGCGCAAGATGCTTTCAGCTAGAGTATGAAATTGCTAATTACTCTCAAGGAGGTCTTTCTATTCAGGATTATTTTTTTGGATTTAGAACTTATGGGCTTAATTTACAGATATTATTTATGCCAAAATACATAATAAATTCTATTTCTGATGCATGTAGTTCATGAGCAAAGCAAGCGATCGAGACCAGTTTTTGATGAAATTACGCTCTGACATTGAGAGTGTTCGCTCTAACTTGATGAATCGTCGTGACCCATCTCCCTATTTGGATGCTTTTTTTAGGGAATTACTTCTTGAAGTGCAACATCTTGTCACACAAAACGCTTTCAAGAAAGAAAATGATGTCATTGTAGCATTTGTTGCTCAAGGTAAAGGAAAAGACACGTATATGACTAGAAATCAATGCTACATTGACAAGGAATATGGTCATATTGCTAGCAATTTTAACAAGAAGTTCTGTAATTATTGTAAACAACAAGGACATTATCAAAGAGTGTCCCACGCGCCCTCAAAATCGTAGGGTCAATGCCTTTTAAGCTGGGATAAATGGTTCCACTATTGATAATTCATCTTTAGGACAAGTTCTTACTCATGAAATGGTACAACAAATGATCGTGTCAGCCTTTTCAACATTTGGGATTATAAGGTAATGATGTTATATCTAATATTTGGATTTTGTTGATTCATGTACTTCCAATTATATGACCAACTCAATGAGTGTCCTTAAAAATGTTCGTAAGTATCAAGGTCCATCACATATACATATTGCCAATGATAGTAATTTATCCATTACC
Source organism: Solanum chiquidenum (assembly GCA_029582725.1). Lineage (NCBI taxonomy): Eukaryota > Viridiplantae > Streptophyta > Magnoliopsida > Solanales > Solanaceae > Solanum > Solanum chiquidenum. The sequence continues at coordinate 1,828 of JAJOOS010011893.1, read as the reverse complement.
AAGGTTGAGGATATTACTCGAACTGTCAAGAATATTTTTGTTTCACCAAAGCTCTCAACTAGTCTTATTTTAGTTGAATAGTTGGTAGATAATCTCAACTAGTCTTAAATTAGTTGGATAATTGGTAGATAACAATTGTGATGTAATTTTTTTCTCATAATGATTGTCTTGTGTAGGAGCAGGTGTCGGGGATGATAATCACGAAGGGGCCTAAAGTTGGACGATTATTTCCTATACACTTTTTCATTCCTCCTATTCTATCTATTGATTGTACTTCTACTGCTAGTAAGACTGAAGTTTAGTATAAACGTCTAGGACATTCAAATTCTATTGTGTTGTCTCATTTATCAAATTCTAGTTTATTGAGAAATAAAAATCAATTTTCAGTTGTTCTGTTGATTGTTCTACTTGTAAATTAGGCAAAAGTAAAACTCTTCCTTTTCTTAATTTTGGTAGTCGTGCTACACAGTGTATTGAAGTCACTCATAGTGATGTTTGGGGCATTTCACCAATTATTTCTCATGCTCATTTCAAATATTTTGTGTCATTCATAGATAATTATAGTCGGTTTACATGGGTGTATTTTCTTCAATCCAAATCTGAGGTATGTTCAAGACATTTTTGGCTTACATTGAGACTCAATTTTCTACGTGCATCAAATTATTAACATCTGATTTTGGTGAAGAATATGTCTTATGAATTCAAAAAATTCTTTCTTGACAAACGAATTGTCTCACAATGCTCTTGCTCATGTACACCACAACAAAATGGAGTTGCTGAGCATCAAAATCGTCATCTTTTAAATGTCACTTATACTTTATTGATTGAGTCCTTTGTACCATCTAAATACTAGGTGGAAGCTTTGTCTACTGTTGTCTATTTAATTAATAGACTATTATCTAAAGTTCTATATCTCGAGTTTTCATATATTCGTCTCTTTCATCGAAATCCTAACTATAGTGATTTTCATACATTTGATTGTGTTTGTTTTGTGTATTTGCCTCCTTCACAGTGCAATAAATTTACTATACAGTCTACTAAATATGCTTTTATGGGTTATAGTACTTCACAAAATGTTTATTTTCTATGATCCATGTTCTCACAAATTTTGTGTTTCTAGAAATGTTATTTTCTTTGAGAATCAATATTTCTTTCCTACTATTGTAGATTCATCTTCTGCTTCTCCTCTTCTTCCTCCTTTTGAGGATTTATCATCTTCTTTTAAGAGGTTCAAACTTGAATTTGTGTATGAAAAACATCGGCTGATTTTATCCCATCCCGAGACTGATTCGCCACCTGAAAATGCACCACAACTAAAATCTAAGAATTCTTCAAGATCTACTCCTCTTGGGCCTACTCTGCTAGGCCTACTCGGCGATATACCAGAGTATCTTGTACTCCCAATTGGTATGGATTTTCCTTTACTTTATCCAACATTTCTGTTCCAACTTATTAATCACAAGCTTCCAAGCATGAATGTTGGCAGAAAGCAATGAAGGAAGAACTTTTGGCTCTTAAAGAAAATGACACATAACGGTGATCAAAGAGCATTGGCTATGATACTACAACCTCTGCTCCTGACCCCCAGATCGAAACGTTACGATTAACTCTGATGTTGCTTGCTGGTGGAGGTTGGGAGTATCTCAACTATGAATAAGAAGTCGAAGAAGCCCCAGATCCGCCTTGTCACGCCCCGAGACTACCCCCGAGACGCGGACACGGGACCTAGGACCACAAGTGATCCCAAGCTAACCCTGCTGGCATGATCATGAGCATACTAAAGATAATAAACTGATGCGGAAGCTAAATCATAAATAAATGAAAAGAT
>JAJOOS010011891.1:0-34724 GCA_029582725.1 Solanum chiquidenum | reverse complement strand
GCCGATCACACGCGCTCCAAAATCACTTCTCCGGAGCTTTCCCTTTCCGAACGTCCTCGAAACGCTGCCCCGCTATCAAAAATAGAGCCACAACATTAATACGGTCGTGTAGACACCAAAATCACAACAAACGGAGATGGGTCAATTTTGGAGTCAAAATGGGAATCGTGGGACCCGCACCGAACTGTCTGAATTTGACTCCGTCAAGACACCCTAAACAGCACCCCAAACTTGTGGTCCAAAATGGAACACAATTCGGGGATCAAAACGCATCAACACCCAACAAGCAAGAAAACCACACTTGTATCAACTTAAAAGAAAACATTGCAGCAGTCTAAACTTGAAATTAACGAGAATCAAAAAGTTCCCAGCACTCCTTGAACACTTTAAGACGAAGACACAATAATTTTCAACACGTGGGACTTCGAATCACCCAAAACCGAGCTAAAATGAGTGAGATATGATCAAAACAATAATGCCAAAAACCACAGCTCGGAAAAGGGTTCTGCAGTCAGGTTAATTGCGAAATTTACCTCAAACGGAGAGCCCAAATCACTATCCAAACTCACCAATGCGTTGTCCTCGAAAAATCTCACAACTTTGCATTTTGAATCACCCAAATCGGTTGAGAGATGAGAGAGTTATGAGGGTTTAAGTTTGGGGAATATGTTGCTGTTTTTCTGCATTTATTGCAGAAAATCTGCAATAGTTCCAAAACTTAAAACTCCGACGGGGTGCTCCGATCTCGTTCAGAACCCCGTGCACGCAAACGAGATATGCATCCATACCAAATTCGATATTCCGGACTCAACGGCGCAGTCGAAATTTCCATCAGAGGTCATCTCTATAAAAAGTGGGTCCCACTTCCATATGTCATTTTAAATAAAAACTACAAAAGAGCTCGGAGAGATATCGAAAAACCTCCAGACACAAAAGAAAGGTCAATCTAGACCAAACTCGACATTCTGGAACTAACCACGCTGACGGAATTCTCATCCGAGCGCGTTTACTCAGAATGTTGACCAAAGTCAAACTTAGGCTTAAATTTAAAGTTAAAACGCCTAATCGCACCGACTCACACTGAAAACCTCGGGAGTCATGACGACCATGCTACTAGCCTAGAATGACCCTTCCAGAGCTGATGGAATCGTCAGAATTGGATTCCGATGTCATTTTCTTGAACTTTTGATCGAAAATGATTGTTCAAGGTTCATAAGTTCCAAAACACTAAAACTCATATTATAACCAAACGAACGACCAGGTGACCGAACTGTCAGTCCCAACAAGTCATAAATGACTTGGGGTCGCTACAGGAACGCTCTAAACGGCATACAGAAGGCAAAACACAGAAATGACCAAGAGGGTCATTACAAAATTTGAGCATTTGAGTTGATATTAGCCTTGAAATTGTTGAATAATAAGTCATGGGGAAGAATAAAAGAGACTATTTAGTTTAAGAGAGGAAGAGAGATGTATCTTTTAATTGGGTTTGGGTCATGGGTTACGAAAATAGATTGGGGCGGGTTGTGAAAAAATTGATGGGTTGGAGATTTAAGTTTATCCAATAGGAGGATGTCATGTAATAAATAATTATAATAATAATAATTTAATAAAATGGTTGTTAGTTTTAAGGGTAAAAATTGGATAAAAAGATAGACTAAGGGTATTTTTAGTCAAATAGGTAAATGAGAGTATATTTAAACCTTTTCAGATAGTCCAACAATATTTTTGACCCTTTTTCGTACATAATATTTGAGATAAAAACAGCATGAAAGAAAGTAGGATACAGATTCAAGAACTTCGAATTAGTCAAACAACTACCTTAGAATTTTGAAAAAAATGCATAATCGCTACGAGATCATGGTCATTCGTACTCAGCTCAGAACCTGAACAACAAAGGTATCAAAAGAAGCAAGGTTGAATATAAAATCTACGTGTACTCAGGAACATCATCAACTGACCCAATTTTGAAGTGATGGTGAGGATCAATAGTGTAGGTAGTTGAGATTCATGATGGACCCACGAGGTCCATATACACATCTTGTACAGAATAACTCTACATCGAGAAATGTCCAAGGTGATTAATATTTTCTACTAGAAAATTCTTTATCGTGCAATATTCTAGAAGACTCTTTATCGATATTTATCATTTTTTTGGTAAACAAGATGATATATTATAATTTAATATGCATCAGTACAAGTAAATGACCGAGTATGGCTAGTAACGTTCGGGAAAGGGATTGGGATTATATTATACACATTAATACCTTCTATAGTATAAGACAACTTTTTTAGCTTAACATAAAGAGTTCCTAATTTATCTGCTTCTATTCTACTAGAAACAATCAACGGAGGAGTTGTCCAAAGTACGAGTGAGTTAGCTTCCTTCAATCTAGACCCCTCCTTAGCCAAGGTATCTGCCACTTGATTTTCTTCCTTGTATTTATGCTGCACCGGAGGGTTTCCAAGTTTAAGTTAAAGGTCCCTGCAATCGGCGAAAATATTCTTCTATAGTAGAAGACGGTTTGTTTAGCCTAATATAAAGAGTTCCTACTTTGTCTGCTTCTTTTCTACTTGAAACAATCAACGGAGGAGCTGTCCAAAGTACGAGTGAGTTAGCTTCCTTCAATCTAGACCCCTCCTTAGCCAAGGTATCTGCCACTTGATTTTCTTCCCTGTATTTATGTTGCACTGAAGGGTTTTCAAGTTTAAGTAGAAGTTTCCTGCAATCAGTCAAAATATTAGAGTAGGATGGATGATCATTTGCTAGACAGTGAAGGATATCCTGACAGTCTACAACAATTCATATACCAAATTCAAATCTATAATATAGACAATCATAAATAGCCTTAGTTAGTCAACACCATATGTATGACAATGAAATAATATTCAATCAGTATTTTATATGTTACCTTTTCAAATATCTATCGCTTTAGTATATATTAGTGAGCAATACAAATATTTTCATTAATGCTACAACTAGAAATCAAACTCACATGGTCATATAACTCAACAAATTAGAAATAAATTCTCAATTACCATGATATGTCACTGATCTCCTCATAAATTATTATTATCTTATTTATATGGGACCTCATTACCCATTTAAATTGTCAATCAATACACTAAAACTTTGAAAAGAGTTTAAAAAAATATCTCAACTTGTCTTAAACGAAGCCCAAGAATTTAAACGATGATCTTGTTCTTTTTTTAAAGCTTTTAAATTATTCAGTGTGGTCAAATACGAAATCTTGATAAGAAGATTCTCCATAGAAACCCATATTTGAATACTTTTATTCAATGTCCAAAAATTCGAACCCTATCCCCAAGGACATAATAGTAATTTTAAAAAAAAATTAAATTATCCAAATCATAAGGAACTCAAATTTAGAATTTCATCAAAAATGGAGTTTAGATCAATCAGTGAATCATAACAAAAATGATTTCTTAACTTTAGACCAAAATTCTCAATTCTCATGCTCATTCACGATTTAGTCGTAACATAAGGATCTCAAACATGAAATTTCATCAAGAACTGAGCTAAATTAATTTCCAAATCAATGAAATATGATTTCTTTATCTAAGATGAAAAACCCTCAATTTTTTCTAACAAACTCCCGGATAAAAATGAAAAATCATGAAAAAATCAAAATAAGGATAAGATACTTATCCCCTCGTTAAATCAAGAAGAACGCAACAAAATCACTCAATTTCAAGATCTTAAACTCCAAATATGCTCAAAATATCAAGTAAACACAGTTTGAGATTTAGTACATTATGTAGGCATAAAAAGATTTGACCGCTAAAATGTCTGTACCAACAATTTAATTTTCACTAAAATGATTGTAATTCCCCCGACCTTAATATGCATCGATTCTTTTTTCTATGACTCCAAATAATGATACGGATCTCCTCATTCAATCAAAACTCAATTTTATGTTCATTGCCCAATCAAATATCATTTTGCTTATTGAAAAATTGTTCTATGTTTAGTGATAAAAGTTTAATTTCGACTCTTCAAAATTACATCAAACTTTTTAGATCAGACCTACAATCAAAATAAATTTTTAGCCTCAAAAACTAAAAATGAACCTTTGAATTATCACATTTTTATGTTTAAACAAGGACAAAGTATCTAAAACATTTGAAATTTGCCTGAAATTCGTGGAAATTAAACCAAAGTTTTTGGACAAGTTCTAAGTCATCATAAAATCATGTCGGAACTTTCAGATCATGAATATGAGCACGTTTGGTCATCTACTTGACCGAGGTTAACTCTTAACTGTTGACACATTCTATGTAGTTCGTATTAATCATCGAGCTTCTTCAACTTCAAATAATATGAAATAATTGTTTTTGAAAAATTTAAAAACAATCTATATAAATCTTTTTTGTATATGTAGTTTGTTAGTTTTCAAAATAATTATATAATTATATATGTTTTTATATATAGACTTATATCTAGTTTTCATCTTTTATATAAGTATTTAGAAAATAGCTTTAAACTTAAATACGTAAGTATTTCCTTTAAAACAACAACAATATACCCAGTGAAATTCCACTAAGTGGAGTTTGGGGAGGGTAGAAAGTACACATATCTTACTACTACCTCATGGAGGTAGAAAGAGTATTTTCGAAAGACCCTCGGTACAAGTGCATCAAACTCAAGTAAAAGGAGAAGACATGATATATGAAAGCATAACATTTAATACTTTAAGCAGTGTAAAAACTACAAGACAAAAACAATATCAACAACAAAATACATAAAAAGACAAACAATAGTGTAATACCTGAAACACAATACACAACATATGTAGATAGATCGGTAATATGAAGTTATGTCATGTCTAATCACCTTATCCCAATACTTTTTTGACCTACCTCTACCCCTCCGCATACTCCTTACAACCAGCCTCTCGTACCTTCTCACTGAGACATCTACACAACTCCTTTTCACATGCTCAAATCATCTCAATCTCGCTTCTCTTATCTTGTCCATCAGGCCACCCGAATAACCTCATTCTTAATATTGCTGCTCTTGGTATGACCACACATCCATCTAAACATCCTCATCTCTGCTACATACATCTTCTGAACATGTGAATGCTTGATAGGACACCACTTCACCCCATATAACAGGGACATTCTAATCACCCCCACTATGTACCTTTAAAACTACAAGTGTTGTTAGCAAGATAAATCTTATATGAAGCTTGACTTTTAGCATGTTTATTGTAATGACCCGAAAAATTATTTTTAGAAATTATTATAAAAATTACCATTTTATCCCTCCCGATAGTCGCCTGAGTCAATTTTGATCCGTCGGTGAAATTGGTTTGGAGATTTTTGAGCTATTTGTTAATTACGATTATTTAGTTGACGAGAGATTTTAAATTATTTATTTATTTATTTATTTGATGGTTAATGGGCCAAGTATTTAATTTATTTAAGACTCTATACCATTTGGCCCATATATAATAAAACAAGTGAGTAAAATTTATCACTTTTCTGAGCGTCGTTGGTTAATGGTGTGTTGTGAAATTGGGATCTTGGAATTATTAAAATACCTCGCTGTTTCGTGCAAGCCGATTTGACAATGGTTTTGGTCACTCTGGTGGGGCCGCTATAGTGGGGTGAGGGTCGTTGTGGCGGGCCTGACGCGACTTAAAGTCATAAATAAACCCCAAAATGTCTTTATTCTGCACTTTTCAATTTTTAGAGCTAAGGAACGAACCTCAGACGACTTCTGACAGTTTTTCACCATTCCTAAGGCTAAAGGTAAACTTTTAACTCTCTAAATCTATTTTTTGATCCGTAGAACGTAATAGAATGGGTAATTATCAATGGGGAAGGGTTTTGATCTTGAAACTATGGTGGAAAAAGCCCTAGTTTGGATAGTTGGGATCATGGGTATGATCTAGGGTTGTTAGAATTGTTAGTAATCTGGGTAATTAGTGTTTGTTTATTGATTCCCGTATTATATTGATTGTTTGTACACCAAGAACAAGTGGAACGAATCCGAAAAGGGAAGGATCAAGTTTTTTAGGGTTTCAATCTTGTTTCGAGGTATGTGATGGTTGTGATTCTATGATTGTGTGATGTATGTTTGTCTTTGCTTCATTATGATACATGTATGTATGCGAATGTTGCATTATTGATCACTCTTGTTGTAAATGAGGAAATTATATGAATGATGAATGCCATGAATCATGACTTGATTGTATGATTATAAGAATGTACTTTGTGATTGTGATTGTGGCTTGTTGAATGGATCGGGTGTTACATTCCGACACACTAACTTGGATCGGTTGCCACGTTCTGGTATAATTATGGGATCGGTTGCCACGTTCCGGCATTATCTTTGGATCGGGTACCACATTCCGGTATGCTAACTATTTGGGTTTGGGTTCCATGAGAGGACCAATGACTTGTCATAATTGTGTATCTTGAGAAATGTGAAGTTGTTCGTTGTTCGTAAATATTGATACTATTGTATATGTTCGATATATGCATGTGACTATAATGTTGTATTGATTTATGTACTTTGCACTTAGTGATATAGCCACGTGATCCTACCAGTACAATGTGGTTATGTATTGATACTGCACTTGCTCTTTCTTTGTTGAGTATAGAGCATCTTCAAGCGGATATTGCCAGACCTCGCTTAGAAGATCAGTGATCGTTCAAATTCAAGGGTGAGCCAATTCTTCCGGGCTGCCATGGGTTCTCTTTCGTCTATGTCCACCATTTCAGACTTAGACTTTCTAGTTAGTTTTTAGTGCATTAGTTTGGGGTTGTATCCCTTCTTGTTTAGACTTGTTGAACTTTAGATGTTTTGGTACAATGACTTTCAGGTTCTAGGTGTATTTTCCGCATTGTTTAGTTGTTAGATCTTTTGAAAGTTTATGGGAACTTCAGTTTTTATCTATTATTCCTGTTTTCGTATCCTTAAATGCTTTAGTTTTTGGTTAGTTTCTTGGTTTGGGTTGTAGTAGTGGTTCTCCCACTGGAGGGTTAGTATGGGTGTCAATCACGATGTTCTGGGTCGTGACAATAATCATATGTATTGTAGTGTTGTAGTGTTGTCACGAGCATGAACATTGAAGTATTTTTGTTTAATTGTCAGATATCATTTTCATATATTTTAAACTTGACTATCAAATAGCTAGAAAAGTATCACATTCATGTAACTTTTTTTTTTTGTCTTTTATTACTCAATACGTGTTGCAATAATTTTAGATGATTATATAAAATATTGTACAAAATAACTTGGGATACACCGTTCAACGCACGTGTCCAGAGACTAGTGTATATATAATTATAAAAAAAATATGTATATAATTTGTCAGTTCACTTAGATTATCTTCAAAAAAATGTTAACAAAATAAAAAATACAATAAAATATTATTGATTTTTAAAAATTTAAAAACCAAATAAAAGTCAGTTTGATTCAAGTTTTCGAATTGATCAATTTTTATCTAAATTATAAACCCCCTAATTGTAAATATTTTATTAATGATTAATTAAAACCTAAATAGGTCATAACCTTGAAATATTTCCCAAATTTAGAGACATGTATTCCCTCCACAGATTAAAACGAATGCAGTTTTCAACACAAAATATGTTGATCGATTTTCTTATAAAAAAATAAATTTTTTTTAAAAGATTGTAATTAAAATATTTTTATAATATCTAAAATTTTCAAATTAACTATGACTTTGAATTATGGAGAAAGTGTCACGACCCAGACCATTGTGATTGACACCCACACTAACCCTCCGGTGGGAGAACCACTACTACAACTCAAACCAAGCAACTAAATCAAAACTAAAACATTTAAGTTACGGAAGCAAGTTAAATAGCTAAAAACTGAAGTTCCCATAAACTTCCAAAAGATCTAACAACTAAACAATGCGGAAAATACGTCTAGAACCTGAAAGTCAATGTACCAAAACATCTAAAGTTCAACAAATCTAAACAAGAAGGGATACAACCCCGAACTAATGAACTAACAACTAACTAGAAAAGTCTAAGTCCAAATTATGGACATAGACAAAAGGAGAACTCATGGCAGCCCGAAAGAACTGGCTCACCCTTGAATTCGAACGATGATCACTGATCTTCTAAGCGAGGTCTATCAATAGCCACCTGAAGATGCCCTGTACTCAACAAAGAAAGGGTAAGTGCAGTATCAGTACACAACCACAGTGTACTGGTAGGATCACGCGGCTATCCCACTAAGTGTAACATACATAAGTCAATACAACTATATAATCACATGCATATATCGAACATATACAATATTATCAACATTTACAAACAAGGTACAGTTTCACATTTCTCAAGATACACAATTATATCAAATCATTGGTCATCTCATAGAACCAAAACTCAAACTGTTAGCATATCGGAACGTGGTACCCGATCTAATGATTTCGCAACCGATTCCATAATTATGCCGGAATGTGGCAATCGATCCAAGTTAGTGTGTCGGAACGCAATACCCGATCCATTCAACAAGCCACAATCACAATCACAAAGTACATTCTCATAATCATACATTAGGTAACTTCTTGCTGTAAAACGACAGATTGGTAATGAAAGGCAATGTACTAAGAAAGCGCAACTCTGCCTTGCCTGACCTTGAGCTCTTCGCTTCTCATTTTCAAGTCATGATTCATGACATTCATTATTCATATTTCCTCATTTACAATTAATGTGATCAATAATGCAACATTCGCATACAAACATGTATCATAATGAAGCAAGACCAAACATGCATCACACAATCATAGAACCACAACCATCACCTACCTCGAAACAAGCTTGAAACCCTAAGAAACTTGATTCTTCCCTTTATGGATTCGTTCCGCTTGTTCTTGGTCTACAAACAATCAATATAATACGAGAATCAATAAACAATCACTAATTACCCGGATTACTAACAATTATAACAACCTTAGATCATACCCATGATCCCACTACCCAAACTAGGGATTTTTCCACCATAGATTTCAGATCAAAACCTTCCCCCATCGATAATTTCCCATTAAATTAAGTTCTAAGGATTGAAAAATGGATTCGGGGAGTTAAAATCTTACCTTTAGCCTTAAGAATGGTGGAAAACTATCAAGAATCACCTAGGGTTCGTCTCCTTACTCTCAAAATTGAAAAGTGCAGAATAAAGACGTTTTGGGTTTTATTTCCGACTTAAGTCGCGGCGGGTCTGCCACATCGGTCCTCACCCCGCTATAGCGGCCCCGACCTGGCGACAGAAACCACTGCCAAAGCGGCTTGCACGAAACAATAAGCATATTAAAGAAATTCAAAACCCCCATTTCACAACATGCCTTCAACCAATGACACTCATAAATTATCCGCTCACGCTAAGATCAATTTCGGAAGTTCTACTCACCCGAATTCAATTCCGTAAAGTCGTACGAGTTCCTTAACGACTTATCTAACTACTCATGTAATCAAAATCATAATTAGATCAACCAATTGCTATAAGATTTCCCTAGACTTCAATGACTCCGATTTCATCGAAATTCTGACTAGGTTGGAAAAATTCAAGTTACTACGAAAAAGTTCTCCGGCCCAAAAAAAATTTCCGTTGGCTTTTCTATAACGACGGAAACACATCGTTACAGAAATCCAATTATATCTACAATTTTAAAGTCGATTAAGATTTTTGCTTATATAATTTAATTTTCTAATATTTAGCTAGCGTTTGACCAGATCTAATTTTAAAACCATATCATTAAATATCTATTTGACCATATATTTTGAATCAAAATTTCAAAAATATATCATTAGATATTCTTTTGACCATATAGTTTGGATAGTATTTTAAAAATTTGTCTTCAAAAAAATTCAAGTTCCAAAAAATGGTCTATAATAGTTTTTAGGAGAAATTCACTTTCACACACAATTTTTCCCAATTAAAATGCATGTCCAAACACAACTTTAAGTTTTAAAATTTATGGTCAAACGAGATCTTAGTATCTTGAAATTAATTAAAACTTTTGTTATTAAATATTCACTTTTTTTTTGTTTCCCATCCGATGTCCGGAGCCCACATTGGAGTTCCGACTAAATTCGGATCGCGCTCTGCAGGGCCCATTCAGGGGTGGAGCTCCCAATAGGATTTTCTCCATACCCAGGGCTCGAACTCGAGACCTCTGGTTAAGGGTGAAGCACTCCCACTAGTGCACCACAACCCATGTTGGTAAATATTCAGTTTTACTTGACCAATTCAATAAATAAAGAGATAGTTTCTCATTTGATTTCTATTTTGTCTTTATTATTAATTATTGTTATTTTATAATATCTACAAAATATTAAATTTATTATATTCAAATGGTAATATAATAGAATTGTCATTTTATAAATTATTGCTCTAGTGTGTCAAGTCAAAACTATTTATCTACAAATTTGGAATTTTCATTAAATTGAAATAATCTTTTTAATTAATTAATTAATAATTTATAATTAACTACAATCTACATGTTACAATTATATAAAAGGACATATAGATGTTGGTCTTTTGAGTCTATCATAACAATAATAATTTTGTGATTTTGTTGAAAATTGCATAGCTTCTGCTGTTAATACTTGAGATCATCAGGTATGTTTTTTTTTCATTCTCCTAATAATTTTTCACATGAACTTTTGTTTCTATTTATTTTATTTCTTTTAAAAAATTATTCTTGTTTAAATCTTTATATGAAAACTATTTTTTTTTAAACTTGTAAAAGAATGAGGGCCTTAGAAGATCTGATGAAAAAGTATTTTGTTTTCGTGGACGTTTAGACATAAAATTTATAAAATCTGAAAATAAAAAGAAAGTAGCATTTAGAAAAAAAGTTGAATTGATCTCTCAGATGGTCTCAGTCAACTAATAGATCTTACTACTCATAAAATCATTTTCTTTGTTGAAATTTTTTTGAAATCAATAGAAAAAATGACTTTATGAGATAATAAATATTGATTGAGTGAGACCAACTGTGTTGTTGTTGTTCTTTTTTAATAATATTTTTTTGACACGTGCGTTGCACATGATTACCAATTCTAAAAATATATGTTATATTAAATAGTATTTGCTTATTTAAGCAAAGATTTGAACAATAAGCTTAGCAAAACATAACATTACAGATTTTTTTGTGAATGTTCAATGTGGATTGTTATATATATATATATATATATATATATATATATATATGCAATAATGTATATATTTATTTTAAAAATGATAAGGTCCTATCATATAATTAGTCTTATCTCACCAATATTACCTTATAGACAATATTTGCTTTGTATTTTTCTGGTCATCTAACCAGATGTGCTTTGCATATGTATTCCACGTTAAATTGTTTAGATGTCATATTAACATGTGAAGAAAACAACTACATTTTATATATTCACATATTTTCACATTTGTTGTGAGGTATATTTAAAAAAAAAAAAACTCAAAACAGTGTAAAATAATATATTTTGAAGTTAGAAGATCTTGTTAACTTGATAATACATTTGTGACATATATAATACTTCAATTTAAATACAAATACCTACCCAAATATAAATATATATTGGCATTAATGAAAATATTTATCTCATAAACTTAAATATTAAATAAATAATAAAAAATAAACTAATACAAACTTCAACTGGAGTTATTACAAGTCATATGAACTTTTCTTCGTCTAAAATACTGAAATATTAAAAAATAGTAAATAAGTAAAACAAAAGGGCAATGTTTATATAGTTATAAGTATTTTGAAACAAACTTTCTGAGAGTCTAAATCACATAAGTAGCATTGATAAATAAAGTCATTCTTTTATCTTGAGCATCAAAAATAAATCGTGACAATTCTCTAATTTTTGGAAAAGATATTTAGAAGCATATATGTACATCACAAGAGAAATTGTTAAACAAAAACAAATGAATTTAGACTACATCATATTAACTTCATATATTGGAACAATACATACTAATGTATATATTAAGCAAAAAAATAATTATTACATCATCTATATTATTTTTCTCAAGTACTTGAGGTTACGGAATATACCCTCTTAGGATAAAATGACTTACTTCATGAAAATAGTGGTACATGATATTCCTCTAAACTTCAACTCACTCAACGACAATGAATCACACAAAAAAAATTAAAATGCAAGAAGAAAAAGAGTAGAAGATTTAAAAAATTGTGGTTGAAAAATGAGAGGATGCCCCTCTATTTATAGTCAACAAAGGGTGGTATGAACAAATATTTTTTTGTGTCTAATCTGAAAAGTCACGACCTTTTCGAGAAGTCACAACACTTTGGAAAAGTCACAACTTATTGAAAAAGTCACAACTCTTTGGAAAAGTAGCAACTTATTGAAAAAGTCACAACTCTTTGGAAAAGTCACAACTCATAAAAAAATCACAACCCTTCGAAAAAAGCCACAACTTATCGGAAAAGTCACAACTCATCGAAAAAGTCAAAACCTAAGTTAGGGATATTATAGTAATTTAACATACAAGTTAGGAGTTCATATTTTTAAGGTAATATAGATATAGATATAGATATAGATTATTATGTTTACTTTGGTCTTTGTGTCTGAACAATAAACTTAGGGAAAATTATGTAATTACGCAACTTAAGATAACATAATCTCTAAAAAAAATTACCATATGAATAAATTACAAAAATATATTTTTTACTTCTCTCTTATAACATCCGGATACATACTCTGAAAAATCTAAAATTATTATAATTTTGAAAAACTTTCGGAATAGGATGTAATTAGCATCCAAATTGTTGGGGTTTGTGTACTTTATACATAAATTTAAACATTTGAACTTGTACTTATCAATCTCTTACATATTCTTAAAGTTTCCTAATGATTTTTGAATTTTCTCAGAATTCAACATGGAAGGTGAAAGTAATAATATTTCTGATTCAAGAGTCATGAAAGGTGTTCTGGACGAACATAATGGTCAGTGCACTAAGGCATGTGTACACACTCCTCGTATCAAACTTCACTTGTAGGTTGTACTGAATATGCATGTTGTTGTTGTTATAACATGGCACACTAGAGATTTTTTTGATAACGATCCCCAAAAAGTTCAAATTCATAAGAATTAAATTGTATACATCATAAGTGTAGGGATTTTGTATGCTATTAGGTCACCTACAATGGTATCTACCGACAACATGTAAGCCTCCTTAAAATACTCCCTCTGCTCAGATTTACTTGTTAATCTTTGTCTTGGCCCACTTGTTAACAAAATAATAATTGATATGTTAAGTTTATCATTTTACTCCCATTAATTGATAGGGTCCCAAACATAGTTACTCATTATATTTTTCAAAGATATTAACTCAATGTTAATAAATTGAGGGTATAATAGGAAAAAAAGTTGTCCTTTCTTGATCTATCAAAAATAATAAGTAAAAGTAGAAATCAAATTAGAAAATATTTAACAGATGAAGTATGAAATTCCAACATTACTTAGGGATCATAACCCTATAAAAGTTTATGTTTTTTTTTTGAAAAAATCCTCTTGTTAAAAGTCAGAATTTAAATATTGTTTACAGGGTAAAACTAAACCTTCATTTAAGCAACTTTTTCAAAAAGTGCTTACTCAGAGTGATGTTGGAAATAATACGTTTGTGATACCTAGGAGATATTCTATAGAGTATTTCTCTCACATCCAGCATAATGAGGAGATTGACTTATATGATAGATCAAGAAAATCATGAAAGTTTAGGTTTTTTTACTGCCAAACTAGTAAAAAATTCACCTTCACAAAGGGTTGGCAAAAATTTGTGAAAGCTAAAAGCTTAAGAGCCAGAGATACAATTGTTTTCAACTTGTGTGAATACAAGAATGGAACAAATGAGAATTGCAATACCTTTGTTATTGATGTGGTGAAGAATGTTGAAGGCTTGCCAATAGATTTAGCACTCAATCATGATGTTGTTGATGTTGATGCTGCTTTGACACCTGTTTTGCTTTTTGGAAAGCAAATAGGTTTGACTAAGACAAAAAGGGAAAATGAAGTTTAATTAATGTTCGTCGATAGTATAAAGAATTTTTATAATATTAGATTTTCTTTTACGATTGTTATTATTGTTATATCAAGTACTTGCTATATTTTTAAGATTACAAATCTCACTTTATGGTGAAGGTTAGTATTGAAATATTTTCTTGATTAATCTTATTGTGAGAATTTTATCTCAGATTTTTTGTGTATTTAAGTTAAATCTTGCTACTAGCATCCTTAATATTGTCTGTTTATTTAAGAAAAAACTTTATTATGAAGGTTAGTATTGGAACATTATTTTTCTTTTTCTTCTTTTTTTTGGGGACGGGGACGGGAGGGGGTATGAGACTTCTAAATTTTGACTCTTAGAAATTGAGCGTCCTTAAATGACAGTATTTAACATATTTTATTTTATTTTATTATCTTCTCAGTCTCAAATTCAGTATAAATTTTTTTGTATACTACTAGGTCACTCACAAGGATATTTCCAAATAAGCCTTTTAAAAATGTGTGATTTATAATTCAGAAAATATGACATGTTACCTTCTATAACATATAAAGATAATCTGGTGATCTAAAATAACCTTGTGGTGATATAGTGTATATAAATTGATAGCTAGATTTATTTAGACTTTCGATATACATAGGTCTAACACAAATACAAATTGTTGAATTCACTTAATGTAGCTTTGTAGGTATAACATTTTATGTGTGTTTTTTTCTTATGAATACTCCTGTTAGAATTTATGATTTCAAATTTATTAAATGAGTGATGTTAAAATCTCATATAAGCCACTTTCTCAAAAGAAGCTAATTCCAATGATATTGGAAAGCTTAATAGGCTTGTGATCTGTCACGTCCCGAGCCTACACCCTTGGAGGGACTGACACTCGAAGACCATTGCTGGACTCAAGCGAACCCTTTGCCTGACTTACTTAACTCAGCGGAAGACATTATTCATATCTATAATGATCAATGAACTTAACTGAACTGAATAATAAAATAACTGAGAATGTTTTAAGAATTAAACATTCAACTTGGCCAAAAGTGGCAACCCAAGTCTTTAACATAAGAATGATAATGCAAAGACTACTGAACTACTAATTGTCTATAAAGCCTCTAAAACAAAGAGGGATGTCGGGACAAGACCACCGATCATTCTAACATCTGAAAGATTAGAAAGCAAACAAAGGAGTCCTCCAGAATGCAAGGAGGCTCACCAACAAACTCTGAATGCTCAAGCTGGATAAATAAGGCGTTGGATTCTGATCATGGTTACCTACGTCTGCATCATAATATGATGCAGCACAACTGGCATCAATACATTGAATGTACGAGTATGCGAGTTGGAATGCTAACAAATATAGGCTCGAAAGAGATTATGGAAGAAACACCTACCTGGCTCTTCTCAATTCATGGATACTCAACTCAATATAAAGCAATAAAATACATGCGATATATATATTAAACTTATAAAACAATTGAAAACAATCTTAGTTCGTTAAAGATAAAGCAATAACAAACTTTACTTTACTGATTTAGAAAGTAATATAACTTCTGTGGGAGATTCTCTAACCGACAACCATCACTATGAGCCTAAGTGATGGTACAACATTTTACCTCACATTGCCAAGGACCGTCCTATACCTTGCCATCGGTATAGAACCTGAACTACTAAGTAGATCCGCTAGTCTATGTTAAAAAGCACTAAGGAATCATCTAAAAAGTATGATCATTTTTCTGCCCATGATGGCTACATGGTTTATGGGGGATTGTGTTAATATGAACTCGCGTCCCCATATCGGTGCTCAATACTACTCCCAAAATATACTTAGCTCATATGTTTTTTTTTAAAACAACTTCTTCTCTGGTTTGAGATAATTGCTCAAACTTAGCTTAAAAACTCTCTTGGAATCAATGTTCCCTTTTGTTGTTCAAAACTCTTTTGGAAATTTCAGTATCTTCTCATCTTAAGTGTGAAAACATTTACTCCTGGGAATACTTAGTTCCCATATATTATTTTAAAGAAAATGAACTTTGCTCTTACTCTTTACTCAAATTTAAAGATTAAGTCTTAAAACAAAGTTAAAACATTGGTAAACGACTTATGAAACTTGAAATGAACCTCCCTTAACTTGACTCTTGACTTCTCTTGACTTTAATCTTAACTGCCCTTGACTTGACTCTTAACTGGTCCTTGAATTGAATTATAGATTCAAGGATTGTGATTTGTAATAGGAAAAGTCTCCTGATGTTTAGGAATGACTTTGAATAGCTAAACCTGAGAAAAGTTATGAAATCACCGTCTCGAAACAAGTCCGCGACGCGGAGACGTTTCCAAATAAATGCTCATGAAATTAATTTTTTAGACATAGGAGTTTGTGTCCTAACCGCGATGCGGAGACAATTTTCTTCACTGGGGGAGCAAGTCCGCAACGCTGACCTGCGCGCCAGAACCTGCTCGACTTTTCCTTCTTCATTTTCCAGCCCCAAATCGCCTAAACTCGATTATAGAACTCAAATTCATTTTAGATCCTGATACCCATCATATGTAATCAAGAAAATAACTCAATACAACCCTAAAACTCAACGTAAAGATTTCAGAAACTCCTCAATTCATCACAATTCAAGAATAACATTCAAATTTAAGAATACATGTCAAGAACATCAACTTTCAAACTCTTTTAGGAAAAATTTCGATGTACTAAACATGTTTGGCGCGTGGGTGAATGAACCCAATGCTATGAGAGACTCACATACCTTGTAGGGTAAATTCCTTGGCGAATCCACAACCAAAATCGATCGTTCTTGGCGAATCTGCTTTTTACTCTTCTCCTTTCTCTTGCGTTCTTCCTCCAAAATCCCTAACTCTATTTCTCAAAAGTGTAAACTGAACTAACTCAGTTTTGACCCCAACTATTTTATTTAAAATGGATTTAATTAATTGGGTAAGGAAGAGACCAAACTACCCTTCAAAAAAAATCGGGATTGGGCATTTCCTTATTCAAACAGCCCAACTTCCAAATGGCATAACTCACTCATACGAACTCCGAATCGCACAAACTTAGCGGAGTTGGAAAGATCATGCCAAGAGATTTCCAACCATATCTGGAACTGCACCTAAATCATCCTGAGCTAGGATTTATGGCCGTTTGAAGTTGACAAAAAACTCACTTTTAACTTTACTAAAACAAATTTCCAGATTTCACTTCTTTCCAAAAACCACTATTTTCGATTATTAGCTTCTTCCTAGCTATTTCGAATTGCGAGATGTTACAATATCTCCCCCTTGGGAATATTCATCCTCGAATGAGATTACTCTTACTAGGCTAAAGGTGTAACATCAAGTTCGAACATCCCAAAAGCAATTTCAAACAAAAAACATGCTCACTCATAATTTAGATAGTACTAAGAAGAAAATTAGTACCTTGGTCTGCATTTTATTTGGTTTCAAAGAGGTATGGATATCTCTTCGTCATTTCCTCTTCAACTTCCCAAGTAGTTTCTTCAACAATTTGGTTCCTCCAAAGGACTTTGACTAACGCAACCTCCTTTGTTCTCAACTTGCGAACTTGGCGATCTAGAATCTGAACCGGAATCTCCTCGATCATAAGTTAAGCTATCCTTGATCTCAATATTTTCACTTGATATGATCAATGAAGGATCGCTCATGCACTTCTTCAACATGGAGATGTGAAACACCGGATGAACTGCTGCTAATTCCTGTGGTAGCTCCAACTCATAAGCTACATTTCCAATCCTCTTGGCTATTCTATAAGGTCCAATATACCGGGGACTAAGCTTCCCCTTCTTACCAAACCTCATAACACCCGTCATGGGTGAAACTTTTAAATATACCCAATCATCTACCTCAAACTCTAACACCCTTCTCCTAACATCAGTGTAGGATTTCTGATGACTCTGTGTTGTTTTCAATCTCTCTTGAATTACTTTCACTTTCTCCATAGCTTGGTGAACTAAATCTGGTCCTATCAACCCTGCTTCACCAACTTCAAACCATCCAATAGGATATATGCATCTTTTCCCATAAAAAGCTTCATAAGGAGTCATTTGGATGCTCGAGTGATAACTGTTGTTGTAAGCAATCTCGCTGAAAGGTAGGTGATCATCCCAATTCCCGTTGAAATCAATCACACAAGCCCTCAACATATCTTCTAATGTCTGAATAGTGCGCTCTGCTAAGTTCACTTTTGAACCCAAATCTTTCTGAAAGGATTTCCAGAATTGTGTAGTAAATTGTGCACCTCTATCTGAAATAATGGAGACTGGGACTCCATGAAGTCTTACCACTTATTAAATATATAACCTGACATAATCTTCTGCTGAATGGGTACTCTTTACGGCAGAAAATGGGTTGATTTTGTCATTCTGTCGACAATCAGCCAAATAGAATCATGTTGTCTGCGATACCTTGGGATACCTGTGATGAAATCCATATTAATCATCTCCCACTTCCATTCTGGAAGTTATATATTTTGCGCTAAACCACCGGGCCTTTGGTGCTCAACTTTCACTTGTTGGCAATTTTGACACTTAGCGACAAATTCAGCAATACCCTTCTTCATGCCATTCCACCAATAAACCTCTTTCAAATCACGATACATCTTTGTGGAACTCGGATGAATGGAAT
The DNA here is from genome assembly GCA_029582725.1 of Solanum chiquidenum. Lineage (NCBI taxonomy): Eukaryota > Viridiplantae > Streptophyta > Magnoliopsida > Solanales > Solanaceae > Solanum > Solanum chiquidenum. The sequence continues at coordinate 16,038 of JAJOOS010011891.1, read as the reverse complement.
ATCTAGAGCTATGAGCTTCCTCCATGATCCTCTCTTGGAGCCCATCCACCATAGGTACGCACAACCTACCTTGATATCTTAATGCACCATCTCCCCTTGTTCAAAAGCTAATACTTTCTGCTTATGAACATATGTCTTCAATTCAAGCAAAATAGGGTCGTGGTCTTGCTTGACTTTTACTTCAGACACTAATGATGACTCAGCCCCATTCGTCACCACTATACCTCCTTCTATGGAATCCATAAGTCAGACTCCCAAGCGTGCCAGTCTGTGCACATCTTTTTCTAACTCTTTCTTTCCTTCTTCAACATGGGCGGTGCTACCTATACACAACCTGCTTAACGCATCAAAAACCACATTATCCTTACCTGGGTGGTAAAGAATACTCATGTCATAATCCTTGAGTAATTCTAACCACCTCCTCTCTATGAGATTAAATTATTTCTGAGTGAACACATACTGAAGGCTCTTATGATCAGTGACTATATCAACATGAACACCATACAAATAATGACGCCACATCTTCAAAGTGAATACTACCGTAGCCAATTCTAAGTCATGGTTGGGTAGTTCTTCTCATGAACCTTCAATTGTCTGGAGGCATAAGCTATAACTTTGTCATTCTGCATTAAAACAAAACTCAAGCCAACTCTAGATACATCACAATACACCACAAAACCTTGAGTACCTTCTGGTAAAGTTAAAATTGGGGCAGTAGTAAACTTTTTCTTCAATTCTTGAAAGCTTTTCTCACAAGCTTCAGGCCATTGAAATTTCCCTATTTTTTGAGTCAACTTCGTGAAAGGGGACAAAATGGATGAAAATCCCTCTACAAACCTTCTATAATAGCCAGCCAAACCCAAGAAACTCCTAATATCAGTTGGAGATGTGGGTCTAGGACAATTCTACACTGCCTCAATTTTCTGAGTATCAACTTTAATTCCATCACCGGAAACTATGTGGTCCAACAACACCACAGACTCAAGCCAAAACTCACACTTAGAGAACTTGGCATACAACTCTCTATCTTTCAAAGTTTGAAGAACTATTCTGAGATGACTAGCATGATCTTCTTCATTCCTTGAATATGTTAGTATGTCATCAATGAAGACGATAACAAACATATCTAAGTAAGGTTTGAAGACTCTATTCATAAGATCCATGAACGCTGCTGATGCATTGGTCAAACCAAATGACATGACCAAAAACTCATAATGACCATATCTGGTTTTGAAAGCTGTCCTTGGAATATCACATTCCCTTACTCTTAATTGATGATAGCCTGATTTGAGGTCAATTTTTGGGAAACAGGAAGCACCCTGAAGCTGATCGAAACGATCATCAATTCTCGGAAGAGGATACTTATTCTTGATGGTAACCTTGTTCAACTGACGGTAATCTATACACATCCTAAGGGAACCATCTTTCTTTCTCACAAACAAGACCGGAGCGCCCCAAGGTGAGACACTTGGTCGAATGAAGCCCTTATCTAAAAGATCCTTTAACTGTTCTTTCAAGTCTTTCAACTCTTCTGGTGCCATTCTGTATGGAAGAATAAAGATAGGACGAGTATCTGGAATAATTTCTATATCGAAGTCTATTTCTCTCTCAGGAGGAAATCTGGGTAGGTCATCAGGAAAGACTTATGAAAACTTTTTTACTATAGAAACTGACTGAATGGGAGGTACCTCAACACTTGAGTCATTGATTCGGACTAAGTGATAGATACAACCCTTCGAAACTAACTTTCTCACCTTAAGGTATGAAATGAAACGACCCTTAGGCACTGCTGAACTACTACTCCACTCTATGACTGGCTTATTAGGAATCTGAAACTTGACAACTAGAGTTCTACAATCTATTTATGAATAACAGGCATGAAGCCAGTCCATACCTAGAATGACATCGAAATCCACCATGTCTAACTCAACTAAATCATCCATGGTGTCCTTGTGATTGATGGAAATGACACAATCACGATAAACTCGCTCAGCTAAAATAGACTCCCCAACAAATGTAGAAACACATAAGGGTTCACAAAGTTTCTTAGGAATAACTTCAAACTTATTTGCAACATAAGGGGTTACAAAAGATAAACTTGCTCCTGGGTCTAGCAAAGCAGAAACATCAAAAGTAAATACTTTGATCATACCCGTGACAACATCTGGAAAGTTCTCTTGCTCTTGGGGACTAGTGATTGCATAGAGGCGGTTTGCTCCTCCACCAGTACCAGAAGTAGCTCCTCTAGGTGCAGCCCTGTCTGGTGGAGCAACTGATGAAGACTGGGCTCTATTGCCTGGATTTTCACTACTTTGCTTATTCTTAGGAAACTCTTTCATGAAGTGTCCCTCTTGCCCACACTTGAAACAACCTGTTTGGCCATCACGACACTTACCTGAGTGGTTCCTACCACATCCACCACATACATGAGCCCAACTACCTCCTTGTGCCACACTACCTTAGGACTGTGCTGGTCTAGCTCTGAAGTTCTGTGAATTATGGCCATTTTACTCACTTTTATTCTTAGGTGCAGGTGCACTAGCAGATGATGGTGCATGCCTCTTTTGGTTCAGAAAGGACGAAAGATTTACACTACCTTTCTGCTACCTAGACTCATTTCTTATCTTCGTTTTCTTATTCTTGAACTCTTCTCTATCTCTAAGCTTCTATTCCTCTACCTGCTGCACATAGACCATCAACCTCGAAATGTCCATGTCCCCAATAAGCATTGCTGCCCGGCCCTCTTTGCTTGATAGACAGCCCAACCCAGCAACGAACAAGCTCATTCTATTTCTCATGTCCTTAACCATCTCCGGAGCATACCAGGATAGTTGAAGGAACTTCAACCCATATTCATGAACACTTAGAGAATCCTGCTTAAGTGTGAGGAACTCACGTACCTTGTCCCCTTTCAGTTCCCGGGGAAACAAACCCCCCAAGAAAGCTTCCTCAAAACAGGCCCAACTCGCAGGTGGTGCATCCTCCGCTCTACCCCTTTTCCACTAATCAAACCAGGTCCTAGCAACATTTTTCATCTGGTATGCAACTAGCTCAACTCTCTCAGTATCAGCAACATGTATCACGTCGAATACTTTTTTCAGTTCCTCAATAAAAATTTATGTATCCTCAGTAGTGCTGGAACCAGTGAAACTTGAAGGATTCATCCTCAAGAACTCATGAATCCTTGAAGTGTCAGCCTCTTCTTGTCGAGCCCCTCTTTGCTGCCCAACCTGGTTAGTCACCGCTTGACTCAACATCTGGATAGCCTCACGGAACTCAGCATTGGTGAATTCTCCTTGAGGTTGCAATTCAGGTGCATTGGGTAACTCTTGTTCCTCAACATTGCGTCTCGCAGGACGACCACTGATAGCTCTTCGTGGAGGCATGATTATCTGAAAACACGCACAAGCACGAATTAGAAGAGACTTTTTAGATATCAAACTCTAACGCACAAAATTAGGGCGAAAGAAGTGAGAAATTTTCCTAAATGTTGCGGCCTCTTAATTATAGATGTGGCGCGTTTCACATCGATAACTAGGACTCTACAGACACGGCTTCATAGACTCCCTAAGACTCTTGAACTCTGAGCTCTGATATCAAGTTTGTCACGCCCCGAACCTATACCCTGGCCGAGACTGGCACTCGAAGACCATTGCTGGCCCCAAGCGAACCCTTAGCCTAGCTTACTTAACTCAGCGGAAGATAGTATTCATATTTATAATGATCGATGAACTTAACTGAACTGGATAATAAAATAACTGAGAATGTTTTAAGGATTAAACATTTAACTTGGCCAAAAGTGGTAACCTAAGTCTTTAACACAAGAATGATAATGCAAAAACTACTGAACTACTAACTGTCTATGAAACCTCTAAAACAAAGAGGGATGTTGGTATAGGACCCCTGATCATCCTAACATCTGAAAGATTAGAAAGAAAACAAAGGAGTCCTCTAGAATGCAAGGAGGCTCACCAACAGACTCTGAATGCTCAAGCTGGATCAACGAGGCGCTAGATGATGATCATAGTTACCTGTGTGTGCATCATAATAAAATGCAGGACAATTGGCATCAGTACATTGAATATACGAGTATGCAAGTTGGAATGATAACAAACATAGGCTCGAAAGAGATTATAGAAGAAACACCTACCTGGCTCTTCTCACCTAATGGATACTCAACTCAATATAAAGCAATAAAATATATGTATTATATATATATATATATATATATATATATATAAAGCTTATAAAACAACTAAAAATAATCTTAGTTCGTTAAAGATAAAGCAATAACAAACTTAACTTTACTCATTTAGAAAGTAATATAACTTCTGTGGGAGATTCTCTAACCGACAACCATCACTATGAGCCTAAGTGATGGTACAACGTTTTACCTCACGTTGCCAAGGACCGTCCTATACCTTGCCATTGGTATAGAACCTGAACTACTAAGTGGATCAACTAGTCTATGCTAAAAAATACTAAGGAATCATCTAAAAAGTATGATACTTTTTCTGCCCATGATGGCTACATTGTTTATGGGGGCTTGAGTTAATATGAACTCGCGCCCCCATATCGGTGCTCAATACTACTCCCAAAATATACTTAGCTCATATGTTTTTTTTAAAACGTCTTCTCTAGTTTGAGATAATTGCTCAAACTTAGCTTAAAAGCTCTCTTGGAATCAATGTTCCCTTTTGCTGTTCAAAACTCTTTTGGAAATTTCAGTTTCCTCTCATTTTAAATGTGAAAATATTTACTCTTGGGAATACTTAGTTCCCATATATTATTTTAAAGAAAATGAACTTTGCTCTTACTCTATACTCAACTTGAAAGCTTAAGTCTTAAAACAAAGTTAAAACGTTGGTAATAGACTTATGAATACTTGAAATGAACTTCCCTTAACTTGACTCTTAATTTCTCTTGACTTTAATCTTAACTGCTCTTTACTTGACTCTTAATTTCTCTTGACTTTAATCTTAACTGCTCTTTACTTGACTCTTAACTGGTCCTTGAATTGAATTATGGATTCAAGGATTGTGATTTGCAATAGGAAAAGTCTCCTGATGTTTAGGAATGACTTTGAATAGCTAAACCTGAGAAAAGTTATGAAATCACCGTCTCGAAACAAGTCCGCGACGCGGAGATGTTTCCAAATAAATGCTCATAAAATTAATTTTTTAGACAGAGGAGTCTGCGTCCTAACCGCGATGCGGAGACAATTTTCTTCACTGGGGGAGCAAGTCTGCGACGTGGACCTGTGCGCTAGAACCTACTCGACTTTTCCTTCTTCATTTTCCAGCCCCAAATCACCTATACTCGATTATAGAACTCAAATTCATTTTAGATCCCGATAACCATCATATGTAATGAAGAACCTAACTCAATACAACCCTAAAACTCAACTTAAAGATCTCAGAAACTCCTCAATTCATCCTAATTCAAAAACAACATTCAAATTCAAGAATACATGTCAAGAACATCAACTTTCAAACTCTTTTAGGACGAATTTCGCTGAACTAAATATGTTTTGCGTGTGGTGAATGAACCCAAAACTATGAGAGACTCACATACCTTGTAGGGTCAATTCCTTGGTGAATCCACAACCAAAATCGATCGTTCTTGGCGAATCTGCTTTTTACTCTTCTCCTTTCTCTTGCGTTCTTCCTCTAAAATCCCTAACTCTATTTCTCAAAAGTGTAAACTGAACTAACTCAGTTGTGACCCCAATTATTTTATTAAAAACGAATTTAATTAATTGGATAAGGAAAAGACCAAACTACCCTTCAAAAAAAAATCAGGATTGGGCATTTCCTTATTCGAACAGCCCAAATTCCAAAGGGCATAACTCACTCATATAAACTCGGAATCACGCAAACTTAGAGGCGTTGGAAAGATCATTCCAAGAGATTTCCAACCATATTCAAAACTACACCTAACTCATCCTGAGCTAGGTGTTATGGCCATTTGAAGTTGACCAAAAACTCAGTTTTAACTTAACTAAAACAAATTTCTAGATTTCAATTCTTTCCAAAAATCACTATTTCCAATTCTTAGCTTCTTCCTAGCTATTTCGAATTGTGAGATGTTACATGATCCCACATAAATATGCAACAAAGTGTGTCCTCCAATCCGAGATGAGGAGATGATCTTTTATGATACATCAAGGATTTTATGAAATTTTAGAATATACAAAATTGAAAAAATCGCATAATTCCTATAAATTAGTTCCTAAATTGTAACGACCGGGTTCGGTCGTTATAGAAAAGTCAACGGGAATTTTTTTTTGGGTCGGAAAACTTTTTCGTAGTAACTTGGAATTTCCAGACCTAGTCTAGATTTGGACGAAATTGGAGTCTTTAAGGTGTAGGGAAATCTGGTAGCAATTGGGTGATTTATTTATGATTTTGATTTCATGAGTAGTTAGATAAGTCGTTAAGGAAACCGTATGACTTTATGAAATTAAATCCGGGTGAGTAGAACTCCCAAAATTGATCTTAGCATGAACGATATTTTCGGAGTGTCGTTGGTTAAAGGTGTGTTATGAAATGGGGGTCTTGGAATTATTAAAATAGCTCACTATTTCATGCAAGCCGCTTTGGTGGTGGTTTTGGTCGCTCTGGCGGGGTCGTTGTAGCGGGGTGAGGACCGCTGTGGCGGACCAGACGCGACTTAAAGTCGTAAATAAACCCCAAAATGACTTTATTCTGCACTTTTTGATTTTTTTAGAGCTAAGGAACGAACCCATGCGACTCTTGATAGTTTTTCACCATTTCTAAGGCTAAATGTAAGCTTTTAACTCCCCTAATCCATTTTTTGATCTATAGAACGTAATCTAATGGGTAGTTATCTCTGGGGGAGGGCTTTGATCTAGAATTTATGGTGGAAACAACCCTATTTTGGATACTTGTGATCATGAGTATGATCTAGAGTTCATAGAATTGTTAGCAATTCGGGTAATTAGTGATTGTTTATTGATTCGCGTGTTATTATGATTGTTTGTAGACCAAAAACAAGTAGAACGAATCCGGAAAGGAAAGGATTAAGTTTCTTAGAGTTTCAAGCTTGTTTCGAGGTAGGTGATGGTTATGATTCTATGATTGTGTGATGTATGTTTGTCTTTGCTTCATCATGATGCATGTATGTATGTGAATGTTGCATTATTAATCACACTTGTTGTAAATAAAGATATATGACTATGACTGCCATGAATCATGACTTAATTGTATGATTATGAGAATGTACCTTGTGATTGTGGCTTATTGAATGGATCGGGTGTTGCATTCCGACACACTAACTTGGATCGGTTGCCATGTTCCAGCATAATTATGGGATCGGTTGCCACGTTCCGGCATAATCTTTGGATCAGATACCACGTTCTGGTATGCTAACTGTTTGGGTTTGGGGTCCATGAAAGGACCAATGACTTGTCATAATTGTGTATCTTGACAAATGTGAAGTTGTTCGTTGTTCATAAATATTGATAATATTGTATATGTTTGATATATGAATGTGATTATATTATTGTATTGATTTATGTTTGTTGCACTTAGTGGTATAGCCGCGTGATCTTACCAGTACACTGTGGTTGTGTACTGATGTTGCACTTGCTCTTTCTTTGTTGAGTACAAGGCATCTTCAAGCGGCTATTGACAGATCTCGCTTAGAAGATCAATGATCATTCGAATTCAAGGGTGAGACAATTCTTCCGGGCTACCATGGGTTCTCTTTTGTCTATGTCCACCATTTCGGACTTGGTGTTTCTAGTTAGTTATTAGTGCATTGGTTTGGGGTTGTATCTCTTCTTGTTTAGACTTTGGTTCATTGTTAGATGGTTTGGTACATTGAATTTCAGGTTATAGGTGTATTTTCCGCATTGTTAGTTGTTAGATCTTTTGGAAGTTTATGGGAAGTTCGGTTTTAGATATTATTCTTGTTTTTGTAACCTTAAATGCTTTAGTTTTTGGTTAGTTGCTTGGTTTGGGTTGTAGTAGTGGTTCTTCCACCGGAGGGTTAGTGTGGGTGTCAATCACGATAGTCTGGGTCATGACAAAGTTGGTATCAAAGCCTAGGTTCATTAATCTCGATGTACCAAAATGAGTCTAGTAGAATTTTGCGGAACGATACGGGGACGCCTTTACTTTTCTTCGAGAGGCTATATGACTTTAGGAAATCTCTCTGTTTTCTCTTGTCTCCTTTCGTTCTATGACTTGATTCCAATTTGTATCTGGAGATTCAAATTGGTATCTAACCTCATTCACTCTTCTGTCCGTAGATGGTTAATACGAGATTCAACGGCGTCAGGCCCATAGCTCCTGTCAATGCTCCAGCTGAGGAATCTGCAGCGAAAGGTCACGGTCGATGCATGGGTAGGGTAAGAGCTATATGTAGAGGCCATGGAAGAGTGGCGCCTGCTAGAGATGGGGTACCAGTCGAAAATATTCCCCAAAATGAGGCCTCTTTCGTACATCACGAAGAGATTGAAGAGGATATCAAGGTTGAAAATATTGAGAATGTGGGACAAGAGGAAGAGGTGCAGGCTGAGACTACCGATGTTCCTCCCATAGACCTCGTGCTAGCTCGACATATTATGCCATTCTTGAAATGGTTGGTTGGTCCTAGAGTGCTTCCTTCTGTTCAAGCAACTCAAGCTCCCGCTGATCCCCCTGTTGCTAGCACTGCGCCCAAGACGGGTGGAACGGGAGGTAATGATGCCTTCTTTCGTCCTTTGTTGGGTTATGTTATGACTGGTAATGAGCATGAAATGTTGACTAAATTTTTGAAGCTAAAGACTCTTGTGTTTCTTGGTTCTGAGAATGAGGATGCTTATGAGTTTATCTTAGATGCTATGAGAGGTTTCATAAGTTGGAATTGTCCATGAGCATGGGGTTGAGTTTGTGACCTTTCAACTTCAAGGTGAGGCTAAGCAATAGTGGAGGGCTTATATGGAATGTAGATCTTCAACTTTACCCCTACTCTCTTGGACCCAATTTCATGCTCTGTTTCTAGAAAAGTATGTGCCTAGAACTTTGAGAGATCGTAAGAAGGACGAGTTCATGGCTTTGGAGAGTTAGTCATAGTCACCTATGTCTATCGTGCTTGTCCTATTTTGTTTATGGGTTTTGAGACTTGGGTTGATTTGGTGATTTTGGATATAACTGATTTTGATATAATCTTAGGCATGACTTAGTTGTCCCCCTATTATGTTGTGCTTAATTCTAATACTAAGTCTGTAACTCTAGAAATTTTGGGAAGGGAAAAATTAGAGTGGGAAGGGGTGTACAAGCCTAAGCAAGCTAAGATCATATCCTCCATTCGGGCTAGGAAATTGATAGGGCAGGGTTGTTTGGATTATTTGGCTCATATTAGGGATGTTGAGATTGAGGCTCCATCCATTGAGTCTATTCCTGTGGTGTAAAAATATAAAGAAGTGTTTCCTAATGACTTGCCTGGTATGCCTCCAGATAAAGATATAGACTTCTGCATTGATTTAGAACCTGGTACTCATATCATTTGTATCCCTCCATATCGCATGGCTCCGGCGAAATTAAGAGAGCTTAAGGCTCAAACCCAAGAGCTTCTTGATAAGGGATTTATTCGTCCTAGTGCTTCTCCATGGGGTGCTTCAATTTTGTTTGTTAAGAAAAGAGATGGTAGTATGAGAATGTGTATAGATTATCGGCAATTGAATAAGGTCACTATTCGAAACCAGTATCCTTTGCCTCGAATAGATGATCTTTTTGACCAATTGCAAGGTGCATAAGTTTTCTCCAAGATTGATCTAAGGTCTGGCTACCATCAGTTGAAAATTAGGTCGGAGGATGTGCCCAAGATACTCGTTATAGGCACTACGAATTTCTAGTTATGTCCTTTGTCTTGACTAATGTGCCTGCAGCTTTTATGAGATTAATGAATGGGGTGTTCAAGCCATTTCTTGATTCTTCCGTCATAGTCTTATTTGATGATACTTTGGTCTATTCGAAAAGTGAGGAGGAGCATGCCGACCATCTTCACATTGTTTTGGGTGTTCTTGGGAAACAAATGTTGTACGCTAAACTTTTGAAGTGTGAATTTTGGTTGACTTCTGTTGCATTTTTGGGACATATAGTTTTAAAAGAAGGGGTAATGGTAGATCCTCAAAAGATTGAGGCGGTTCAGAATTGGGTTTGGCCTAGCTCTATTACGGAAGTTAGGAGTTTTGTGGGTCTCACTAGCTACTATCGTCGATTTGTGAAGAACTTCGATTCTATTGCCACTCACGTGATTAATTTGACCAAAAAGGAGATACCATTTGAATGGACTGAAAAATGTGAAGAGAGCTTTCAAAAGCTCAAGACTCTCTTGACCACCGCACCTATCCTAGCATTACCAGTGGAAGGTAAATTTTTTATTATTTATTGTGATGCTTCACATTATGGTTTGGGTGCTGTGTTGATGCAAGATAAGAATGTTATAGCTTATTCCTCGCGTCAATTGAAGGTGCATGAGAGGAATTATCCAACGCATGATTTAAAGTTAGCAGCGGTAGTGTCTGCTCTTAAGATCTGGCGGCATTACCTCTATAGTGTTAAGTGTGAAGTGTTTACTGATCATCGTAGTTTGCATCATGTGTTCACTCAAAAGGATCTGAATATGAGACAACAAAGGTGGATGGAGTTACTTAAAGATTATGATGTCACCATTCAATACCATCCGGGCAAGGCTAATGTGGTGGCAGACGCTTTGAGTCAAAAAACGGTGAATATGGGTAGTTTGGCTTGGTTGAGTGTATCCAAGCGACCTTTGGCTAAGGAAATTCAGACCTTAGAGTCTAAGTTCATGCAGTTGGGCATCTCAAAAAGAGGTGAGGTGTTATCTAGCATTGAAGTGAGGGCCAAGCTCATTGATGAGATCAAGGCCAAACAATTTGAATATTAAAATTTGGAGGAGCTTTGAAAGAAGACTGCGATTGGTAAGGCACAAGAGACCACTCTTCATGCTGAAGGCATGCTAAATTTAAAAGAAGAATTTATGTTTCTCGAGTTGATGACTTGATTCAGAAATTGTTGGCAGAATCTCATGGTTCGCGATATTCTATTCATCCGGGTGTGACGAAGTTGTATCGAGATTTGAAGCAAATTTATTGGTGGTCGGGCATAAAGAATGATATAGCGGAGTTTGTGGCTAAGTATCAAAATTTCCAACAAATGAAATATGAACATCAAAGGCCTGCAAGTTTGCTGCAAAAAATGTCAATTTTGGAATGAAAGTGGGAAAGGATAGCCATGGATTTTGTGGTTGGTCTTCCCAAGACTTTGGGGAAATTTGATTCTATTTGGGTAGTGGTTGATAGATTGACTAAGTCAACCCATTTTATTCTGGTAAGAATAGATTATAATGTTGAACAATTGGCTAAGGTGTATGCGAAAAAGATAATGAGGTTGCATGGGGTGCCCCTCTCTATCATCTCAGACCATGGTACCCAATTCACATCCAAGTTTTGGAGGAAATTACATGATGAATTGGGCACACAACTCACTTTTAGTACAACCTTCCATCCACAGACAGACGGGCAGTCAGAGAAGACTATTCAAGTGTTAGAAGACATGTTGAGGGCATGTGTGATTGACTTTGGAGGGCATTGGGATAAGTTCCTACCTTTGTGTGAATTCTCCTATAATAATAGTTATCACTCCAGCATAGATATGGCACCATTTGAGGAACTCTATGGGAGGGGATGTAGATCACCCATAAGATGGTTTGAGGCTAGAGATGTGAAACCATTGGGGGTCGATTTAGTGAAGGATGATCAAGATAAGGTGAGAAGTATTCAAACTAAGCTTCTAGAAGCCCAGAGTAGAAAGAAGAAGTATGCGGATCATAAGGTAAGAGACATGATATTTCAAACCGGTGAGAATGTTCTTCTTAAGGTATCACCCATGAAAAGGGTGATGAGATTTGGCAAGAAGGGAAAACTAAGTCCGCGATACATTGGTCCCTTGGAGGTTCTTGAATGCGTAGGATCGGTAGCGGATAAATTGACTTTACCTCCTAATCGATCGGGTGTTCATCTGGAATTTCATGTGTTCATGTTGAAGAGTTATCATGGCGACGGGGATTATATCATTAAATGGGACTCAATTGTGTTAGACAAAGACCTCCAATATGAGGAGGAACATATTGCAATTCTTTATCGTGATGTGCGCAAGTTGAGGACCAAGGAGATTAAGTCCGTGAAGGTTCAATGGAAGCATCATCTAGTTGAGGAAGCTACTTGGGAGACCGAGAGGGACATACGAGATAAGAATCCCCAATTGTTCATCGATTCACATACTACTCCATTCCTTCCTTAGCCTATGTTTCCTAAGTTTGTCACTCGGGGATGAGTGATGGGTAAATTGGTATCTATTCTAACGACCGGGTTCCATCGTTATAGAAAAGCCAACGGGAAATTTTTTTTGGGTTGGAAAACTTTTTCGTAGTAACTTGGAATTTCTCAACCTAGTCTAGATTTGGATGAAATCAGAGTCTTTAAGGTGTAGACAAAACTGGTAACAATCGGGTGATTTATTTATGATTTTGATATGATGAGTAGTTAGATAAGTCGTTAAGGAAACTGTACGACTTTACGGAATTGAATTTGGGTGAGTAGAACTCCCAAAATCAAACTTAGCATGAACGGTATTTTCTGAGTGTCATTGGTTAAAGGTGTGTTGTGAAATGGGGGTCTTGGAATTATTAAAATAGCTCACTATTTCGTGCAAGCCGCTTTGGCGGTGGTTTTGGTCGCTCTGGCGGGGCAGCTGTAGCGGGGTGAGGAACGTTGTGGCGGGCCAGACGCGACTTAAAGTTTCGATTTTTAGATCTAAGGAATGAACCCCAGGCGACTCTTGACAATTTTTTACCATTCCTTTTAACTCCCCGAATCCATTTGTTGATCCGTAGAATGTAATCTAATAGGTAATTATCGATGGGGGAGGGTTTGATCTAGAATATATGGTGGAAACAACCCTATTTTGGATACTTGTGATCATGTGTATGCTCTAGGATTCGTAGAATTGTTAGCAATTTGTGTAATTAGAGATTGTTTATTGATTCCCGTGTTATTATGATTGTTTGTAGAGCAAGTACAAGCGGAACAAATCCGGAAAGGGAAGCATCAAGTTTCTTAGGGTTGCAAGCTTGTTTCAAGGTAGGTGATGGTTTTGATTCTATGATTGTGTGATGTATGTTTGACTTTGCTTCATCATGATGCATGTATGTATGCGAATATTGCATTATTGATCACACTTGTTGTAAATGAGGATATATAACTATTAATGTCATGAATCATGACTTGATTGTATGATTATGAGAATGTACCTTGTGATTGTGATTGTGGCTTGTTGAATGGATCGGGTGTTGCATTCCGACACACTAACTTGGATCGATTGCCACGTTCTGGTATAATTATGGGATCGGTTGCCACGTTCTGATATGCTAACTGTTTGGGTTTGGGTTCCATGAGAGGACCATTGACTTATCATAATTGTGTATCTTGACAAATGTGAAGTTGTTCGTTGTTCGTAAATGTGGATAATATTGTATATGTTCGATATATGCATGTGATTATATTGTTGTATTGATTTATGTATGTTTCACTTAGTGGGATAGCCGCGTGATCCTACCAGTGCACTGTGGTTGTGTACTGATACTGCACTTGCTCTTTCTTTTTTATGTACAGGGCATCTTCAAGCGGCTATTGACAGACTTTGCTTAGACGATTAGTGATCGTTCAAATTCAAGGGTGAGGCAATTCTTCCGGGCTACCATGGGGTTCTCTTTCGTCTATGTCCACCATTTCAGACTTAGACTTTCTAGTTTGTTATTAGTGCATTAGTTTTGGGTTATATCCCTTCTTGTTTAGACTTTGGTTCATTGTTAGATGTTTTGGTACTTTGACTTTCAGGTTCTAGGTGTATTTTCCGCATTGTTAGTTGTTAGATCATTTGGAAGTTTATGGGAACTTCAGTTTTAGATATTATCCCTGTTTTCATATCCTTAAATGCTTTAGTTTTTGGCTAGTTGCTTGGTTTGGGTTGTAGTAGTGGTTCACCCACAGGAGGGTTAGTGTGGGTGCCAATCTTGATGGTCTGGGTCGTGACATAAATATCTTAAAAGGTCGCAAAACGGTGAGATTGTACCTACTAATCCACAACTCCCTACAGAGTGTTCCGTAATGGTTTCACAAAAAAAAAATCAACTAAAAGTCATAGTATGACTTCTGAGTTTATTCCTAAGGATTTAAGAATATGTAATTCTACTAAACTTTCATACTTCTTCAACTTCTAATATATAGCTCAATTAACTTCTAAAATATGTATAATAACATTATAACTATAAATGAACAGTTTTAAAATAATAATATGGGTTACACGTGCAATTAAAAGTAGAAAAACCCCAAGTTAAAAATTAAATTATCAAAATGTCCTTATAAACTCATAATATTTATGGACAAAAATGTAAATATACATTAATTGTAATAAATATTATCACATTCTATTTAACACTATTGTTATATATTTATGAGTAATTTATACAAAAATTGAAAATATATATTGTAATAAAAATAAGAAAATTAATTGAATACAAACTTTATGTCTATGTATATTCTTATAAATCATGAGTTTGTATTTGATGTAACTATTAGCTTTCTCTGGTTTTCATCAGTGCACTTGCTATGTACGTACAATATCTTTAGCTTACAGGCTTATTTTTCATTTTGGTTCTTGTTTTTATCTATCTAATAATTAAGATCTACAATTTAGAATATCGATTATTTCCTATTCAATTTTCATTTTCAATTTCTTTTTTTGCTTTATTTATTTTAATGTAGTATATAATCATATGTATTGTAGTGGTGTAGTGTTGTCACGAGCATGAACATTGAAGTATTTTATTACTCAATATGTGTTGCAATAATTTTAGATGATTATATAAAATATTGTACAAAATAACTTGGGATACACGTGCAACGCACGTGTCCAGATTATAAAAATTGAAAAAAATATTAAATTAATCAAATTTCCACGGGTCTAGCGCGTGAAATTCACGGATCAACATAGATGTGGTTGTGATTTTTTAAGGGTGTAATTATTTCAGTTTTAAGTAGTTCAGGGGGTGATAGGACTCCCGTAAAGTTAAAGTGTGTAGTTGAAAATTCGAATATAGATTAGGAAGGCCTTTGACCATTTTCTCTTAAAAATATCAAGTGAAACGAATAAATAATGAACATGAAGCAAAATTAAGTCAGTCTAAATATCTAAAATACTTAAATAATGAAGAAGAAAAATAGTTGATGTCTTAAATGTAATATATAATCCAACAGAATATTTCTTATTTTTGGTTGATTAAATGGAGTCCGTAAGATTGTTACGGAAATCAATTGAAACAAAGCCAAGAACCATTAATAACAAAAAGAGGGGAAAAGGGTCTGAAAAATACTCTAACTTTGGCCGAAATTGCTGTTACAATACCAAACTTTATGGAGGACCTTTTACCCCCTGCACTATTTAATAGTGTATTTTAAAGGTATTAATGTGCCCACGTGGACACATTACTATTTAAAATGATGCAATTTTTATGATGTTCATGTAAACACATATATACCTTTAAAATACACTATTAAATAGTATAGGGGGTAAAAGGTCATTTCCAAAGTTTGGTATCGTAACAACAATTTCGACCAAAGTTGGAGTATTTTTCAGATCCTTTTCCAAAAAAAAGTAGGTAATGAAGAGTTATTTTAAGAAATAATAAAAATCATGACTGCACTTGAATTGGGTTCATTTTATTATTGTATTTGAATAAATATAAAAATGGTTTGTAGTACTAATAACATTAATAAAGAATATGAATAGATGAAGAAAGGTAAATAAGAAAATGGAATAAATGACAATAATATAATAAAAAAAGTTATACAGTATTTATTTCTATTGAATATAAATCGAAAGAAAGGAAAGGAAGGGGCAAGGGGTTTTAAGAAATGAAATAAATGTCAATATTTATTAAGAAAAGAAA